>JAKMXC010000520.1:0-43775 GCA_025328345.1 Colletotrichum sp. SAR11_59 | reverse complement strand
TTTTTTTTTTTTTTTTTTTTTTTTTTTTTTTTTTTTTTAAATTTTTGTTATTTTTTTTTTTTTAATTTATTTTAAAAAAAAAAAAAAAAAAACCTCCAAGCAACTCCACCAAATATCACGGTTGACCCGCCGCAGCCAGAGATTCAGCGGTTAAGGACCGATAAGAAGCAGCGGTCGGTCAAGGCCCGGGTCCACCGAGGGCATAAAATCCCATCGTCACCATCGGCCAAATGTCGGCCAGAGGGAGACGGCGGGCAGAGCCTCCAGCTGGGTGTGTGCTTGGGGGGGAGGTAGGAAACCCCACTATCTTGGTAAGCCGCGGTGACAGTGGCTATGGAGGCTGAGATTTTGAGGCCGAGAGGCGAAGAGGTGCAGCGGACGATGAGTTGGCGCGGCCTTTTGAGCGGTTGTGTGCTTGGCTCGGGACAAGCGTGCTGTGTGCCATCGTGCTAGGTGTTGGGTAGAGCCGGGCAAGTCCGGACGCGGCTGGGTGGGAGGCTGGCTGGCTCTACTGGGGAAGGAGGGAGGGGAAAAAAAAGAAAAAAGAAAAAAACGGAGGGCAAAGAAGAGGACCGTGATGGCTGGGTGCTGTAGAGTAGGCGCTAGCGGGCTATCGTGGGGAAATCTTTTTCGCTGCCCCGTTTGTTCTCGAAGGAAAAAAATGGCGTCAGATCGAGGGGCCCCACTGCGATACAGCGGAACGCTTCGCAGGCGTGGTGGTTCTGCGCTGTAATTGGCGCGCCCAGAGGCTCTCTGCCATGCTCGCCGACGTGCCAAGCTGCTCCCCAAGGCCCTCTCGTCGCCCCGGGGGGTCCTCCAGGCGCCTCCATGCCAGGGACAACTCCAAGGAATGGAAGCCAAAGCGCTGGACCGTGGGTGGAGCTGGGGACATGTCATCCTCCCCCACACAGGGCGCGCAGGAGGATTTGCACCACCCAGTCCAATTGAATGGCGCCAGCTAAGGTACCTCAGGGATCCACCCGCCTGGAACACCCTGAAAACCCTGGACGGAATACCGCCGTGGCGCTGTCGTGTCAGCGAGCAGACCGCGCTGGGAGCGCTGAACGCTGAACGCTATCGTTTCAAAGCCTGCTGGAGGGCACAGCACCTCCTGTGATCAAAGGTATCCCTCGGCAGCGAGTGACATTGCGGTACCTCGATGCTTGGGGTGCTCTCTGGACAGGTAGAGTAAGGTAGGTGGTTAAGGCGGTCCCTGTCACATCCCGCTCGCGACTATCTCGCCCTCCGTCAGAGCCCCAGATCTGTGAGCACGATTTGCTAGCCGCACGCCCGTCTGGAGTAACTAATAGTACCTAGGTACCTTACATGGCCACAAGCAAGCAGCCCTGCGACCCCGTCCGTCCCTCTCCATTCATTCATTGTCGCGACTGCGAATCCAATGGATCGCGGAATTGCTGCGTTATGTAATGGAAGTCACTGTCTGCTGAAGAGCTACGCATCCACGCATCCCCCCTCCCCATGGGTACAAACCAAGGGTTCAGTTGTGTTGACTCAAAAGGCTGATTTCCTCAACCAGACTCTGTTTAATGCCGCGTTTCTTTCAATTGGTGACATAATCCTGTCCCGCCCCCATGCACATGCATTGGCCTTGTTTGAAGTTGCTGCGTATCCGTAGATATTCTACAACCTCATAGAGACTGACAATTGGCTGCGCGCATCAACGAGTGATATCCATACAATATATGTGTACGTACGCAATACTGTATATATTCTCCGGTGGCAGCGATCCGCTTTGCTTTGCTCGGGGGTCCATCGTAAGAGAACGTCAAGTCGTAATACAAGGACACGCAAGTGGTTGTAGGTCCGGTCCTCTGCACACACCAAATGCACCAATACTGGTGTGGTCGTGACAAGCACAACTATTGCCTACTATTCCTGTCCCTCCCCTGGCAAACGTTGCATCACAGGCTCACAGTAGGATGAATAGAGTGACCACCTCACCGACGGAACCGGCATGGGTTCAACCTTTCTCTCCGTGCCCCCCCCTTCCCCGCCTCACTCCAGTTGTCTCTCCGCTCTTTCATCCAACATAACGCCATTCCATCTTACGATCGTGGGAATCGAGAGATCACCCTATCTCGCTCCAGATCCCGGTACCAAGCTCTGCCGGACTTTGCTGGCCTGTGACTGGCGAGGCAGTAGACTCTGCGACTGTAACTACGCCTGCCGTCATACAACCGGTCCAGACTAGCCGAGGCTGCTAGAACCAGAAGCACGGAGAGGGTGCGACGAGCGTAGGATAGTCTGATAGACCAAGCCCCGAGTCTGCCAGCCAGTTGCTTCGCCTGAAACGCTGTTTCTCTATGCCATGTCCATCGGTCGACACAATCACTCCAGACCCCAGCTAGAGCCTAGGCCACACACAAGCTTACCCGCACCATTGCGAAGCCGTGGACAGAAACACAGTCTAAAAAAGAGTACAGATTAGATGCTCGGATCGACGAACCACTGGCGCGTCCACCCGCCCTCCTCGCAGCAGCATGAGAATCACATATACGATATCACATCGCCAAACCCGGCAACTGTCCACACCATCAACGTCCGCCGGATGATACATACACTTCGCCGCTGCTCACTGCCACCTATTCATGCCTGCCATCAAGCATTGTCCCTTGGTGTGATGCGTCCTGCAAAAACCGGGGTGAGCGGGTTCCACGACGCACCTCGGGACCCTGGGGATACTACGACGCCGGCCAGCGACCACAGCCCAGCCTGCCAAGGAGGCTGTTTACGTTGCGCTGCTACTGCTGCCACTACTGCTGCTGCCGCTGCTGCTCCCGCTCCCCTCGCATACAGATCGCCCATTCGCCGCGCATCCGGTTGCAACCCACGGCACAGTTGGAGTGCTGTAAGGGCACACCAGAGATGGGGGGGGAAGGGAGGGGGGAGGGGACAAGAGAGCGGAGAGAGAGTGAAAGAGAAAGGTGTGCGGCAGCGGCAGGCGGGCCAGAAACATCAGATCCCGACGCGGAGTTGAGACGATTTTGCTGCACGAGAGCCCTCCCAGAGGCGCCTCCCGCTTCTTGGTCAGCCCACAATGCCGCTTAATCGTGCGGAGGTCGTCTAACCCTGGCTCCATCTTGCCGGGTCCTCACGGGCAACCCCGGCTTTTTGTCGTTGTCTTGTGGTGCGAACGAGCCGCAACCCGCATCCCGCGCTCCCGCCCCGGCCCCCAACTACCACACGCAAACATTGAACGATGCCATCTGTTTGGCTTTTTTTTCGCCTGCAACAAGCCCGTTTCCTGTTTGTTTGTTTTGTCTCTGTTGTCTCCGCAGGTGCTGTCCCCCCGGCCTTGATCGCATTCCTAGGTATCCCTCGTCTCTCTATGGCTGAACGCTCTCCCGGCTGGCCGTCCTCGATGCCGCTCCCACTGCCGGGACGATGATGCCCCTTTGCATATTCTAGCTCTTCCGGAAGCCGTGAGGTCGAGGCAAGATTCGGCGAAGAGTGCGCCAAATAAGCAAAGAAAATAGCAGCAGAGTTGTCGAGCTTGCAGCAATGACTTGCAGCTGGCCCTGCACACATCCCGCTTTCCCCGCCTACCTACCCGTCTACCCCCCTCCCTGGCCTCCTCACTCCAATTCTCCTCCTCCTACTCCTCCCCCCAACCTGCCCTCTCGTTCGCGCCTCAAGCGCTGCAGCGACCTTGTGCATCAGCCCATGGGATGCGGATGAGGCTGAAGGAACAGCTGAAGCCTTCCCCGTTCCTTCCATTGCCGGAGTCCAGCTCCGTTCGCCACAGCGGGAGCGTTGCAGTATCTCTCTCTTGGCCGCAGCAGCATAGCTACTTTGATCGCTGACAATTCTCGTCTTGCATATGCGGGTTCCAGACCGCTCATTGAAAGCGACGCAACAAGTTTTCTTGCTGTTTTCTGACTATGTTTTCTGTCTGCCAATGGTTTTGTTTTTCTACCTTACGTTCCCAAGTGCAACCCGTCGTGACAAACTTGATTGCGCAAACTCGGCGTGGACATGCATGCACACCGGAAGGTCGCGTATCAGAGATGGAAACCTGCTACATCCTTCTCCCCGAAAAATTAGTCGCTTCGTTCGCACCTCTTTCCTAAAGTCTTCGGTTATACGACACGCACGCATAGCCGAGGATACGTGATTGTACAATCAACAAAGGCAGACCCCCCAAGGCCACACATCGGTCCATTTTCCGGCGTGCGCGAACTGAGTCTCTCTCAAGAGTTACAAGTATTGATCAACAGCGCGGAACAAGGAACGGAAAGGAAGGGGGGTGTGCTCGTAGGGGCTACTTTCAAATTCCGTCTGGGTTGTTGCGTATTCTCAGAGAGTTTGACAGAGTTCGCTAGGGCAGTTGTCATGTTTCGCCTCGGGAAGTATGCGCCAAGTCGGAAGGATGTAGTTACGGCTCTCTCTCGGGTTTCTGATACTCTCTCTGTATCTATCTCTCTCTGAACTATTCTGTCACATGCCAACCCAACACCGGCGTGCTCCGCAATATTAGAATTGGCTCATGGTGGGTGCTCGTTGGCCCGCATGAAAGGTACAAGACGTTTCCCCCCTCACAACGGCAGAGCGCTTACCAGGTTGTTGGGGTAGGGCACACGGGGAACCGGTGGTCTAGAATTCGGCCTTGCATCATCACCACGCCGCCCTTTCAAGTGAAGCTTTCCGGGGCGCATCATCACGTCCATGTCAACTCAACCTCGGGTGTGGGTGTGTATGTGCGGGACGGGAGCTTGTTCGGTCTCATCATCGCGTTCACGAGCGGGTTTATGACGGCATTTGTGGTTTCTTGAGTTTTACCATGTGAAAACGGGAGTGAGTGAGTTGACTCTCTCCGCAGCCCTTCGGAAATTCCGTTGAGATATTTCGTAGATGGTCTGATCTTGCCATGAGGACGTCAATGGCTGCTATGCGTCGCGATTGGCCAACCTTGCAAGAAATTCAATCGGTTCATGCCCCCCCTCCACCCCTCCTCTCCCTCGTGAAAAGAAAACGCCATGTGCAAACGCCGATTGCGCCCGTTGACCTGTTTATTCCCCCCCACGCAAGTGCACACCCCCCATCAAAAAAGACAAAAAAGCCAAAGGAAAACCCGGTACAATGATTGACTTCAGTTCTCATGCCGAGTAACTCGGCGGGCTGGGGTCGACGAACAAGGTAGCCTTGAGGAAGATGAGCACCTCGTAAGCAGCCTTTGCGATGTCGAGACCCCGCTTCTTCCACTCCGACTCGTACCACAGGTTCTGCAGCATGTTGTCGGCGACGAGGGTCACGATGAAGCGCACGTGGTGGTCCTCGGGCGTCCAGCCGGCCTTGTCCGGGTGGTACACGAGGAACTTTGGCTTGCGGGAGTTGAGCGCGTCGCGCGCCGCCTGCGCCGTGCGTGGCTTGTCCGGCTCCGGGATCCCGGCCGGACCTTCGGCGGCGGCGGCGGCGGCCCCGCTCCGGGGAATGAGGAAGTCGGCGTTGAACTCGTTCCACGGCCCGCGGACGAAGGGGCTGTCGAGCCACTCGTGGAACTTGGACGCCTCTTTGAAGGGGAGGAGCTCGAGCAGCAGGCGCTCGTGTTGTGATGAGACGCGGGCTGCGGAGGTGTTAGGCGGCCCTGGCATGGCGCCGCCGTTGCCCATGGGTGGAGGAAGAGTCGAGTTGGAGAGGGGCCAGGGAGCCATGCGAGGAGGTGTTGGGGGCGGTGATTCGAGGCGACGATAGGGAATATTGGTGATGGGCGAGGAGCTGGATGACTTGTGTCTGCGAGGGCGAGGGATGCACATTTGATGGAGGAAGGCTACTTCAAGTTGATGTTCAATTTGACGGTGAAGATGTGTGGGGTTGGAGGGGCTGGTCTCGTCAATGAGGCTGTGGCGGAGGGCTTGTGGTCAGGTGGCTGTAATTCGTATGTAGGCCTACGTGCAGAGCGAGACGTTGGTGTCTTTCTGCCTGGGACAGGAAATCACCATATATGCAACCTGTGAACGAGCCCGGGTTGTTTATCAAGTCAGCCCCGCCGATGATATGCTTTGACGCATCCCATTGCTGCCACTCAATTACCCCAGCCTTTGGCATTCGTTAAGTGGTTGCCTGTGCCCTCTGTGGAAGTGCGGCGCCGTGCTTTGGTGTGTCGGCGTTTCTTTAGGCAACAGAGCAGAATGCAGGTTGGGCGAATCAAGAGGCCTCGAGAGCGCTTGCTTACGGTCCCGCTTACGTGGCTGTGAGGTAGCCAAGCAGGAACTTCGGGAGGCTGACGCGCGCTTTTTGAGAACTTGTTTCATTCGAGCAATCAAGTCGAAAAAGTGAGTCTCGGAAGGGTTTGTTACATCCAGACGTGATTGATCAATGTACGGGTGGAATGTCGAAGTGGTTTGCGGGTTTTGAACACTCTAGTCGGAGTATAAGCTTAGACTTGGCTGCGGCTCTTTGGTATCTAATGATGGAGCCTGGACTAGCAAGCGTTTTAGCCAGGATTCGACCCCTGAAGTCCAGTCCATCTTGAAAAGCAATGTGTAGTATGATAGTTAATTGTAAACACCGGGAAGCACCCAGGTCGAGCTTGGCGTCTTGCTTGCAGCTCTTTGGAGACTAGTTGAACCATCGATGCCGGGTGGTAATGTACAATTGGGAAAATCGCAACGATCCGTCGACTCGGCTTGTGGTATGGGGAGTATTTGAACAAATTTCAGACAGCCAAGAAGTATCAACGTAGAATAATTCAATGGTTGATGTCGTAAAACAAGAGTGACTGTATCATGGGCACCAGCCTGTCATTCGGCAGCCAAATGGCAACAACCTGCGGATTGAACGCTTGCTCCTTGCATGGCAGTCAGTGTACCGAAGTAAGGACCCTCCGGCTTCAAGAACCGTCATAAATTAATTCTCTTGATATTCCTGTTGTTGAATGGAGACATAGACGTGCAGCAAGTAGTAAGGGGCGTCGTGAATGACACGCACCCGGTGTTGCCAAAACTGTGGAAGCGGGACTTAAGACTGTGACTGTTGGAATGACGATGAGACGTCAATAGAGATAATCAAAGAAACGGCAATAAAAAAAGGAACTTAATAATTAGTTGCTAATAGATTCGGGCGCTAGATTAGAACTCAGGGTTGGGTGACAGTTGTCGTCGAGGCACTCTCTGGGCCATTGAAGCATCGAGAATAGTTTGGTTGAGCCCTACCACAACAGCGAGTCGTGCCCACGTTTCCTAGTGAAACGGCTTCATCTCCAGGCTCTTGTCGTGATCTTTGAGGTGGAACTTGCCATATAGCGTGGGGGCAGGGTAGCAACAATCCAGTGAGCATCATACTTCTCAACTGTTGGCAGGGGTTCTATTCGATCGGTATCACTGTAACACTCTCATTAGAAGCAGCATTTTCATATACACTGGCTCGAGACAATCGCCCGCCTGTAAGTCGTAAGACTGATTGTCAAGTAGGCTACGATGTACGGCGAGAGGGGATGGTGAGAGATTGTACGGCATCTGCTCAACCAAAGAAGCCCGATAGAGGGCACAGTGCCTTGGAAGTCACAGCTTCTATCTTTTCTACTTTTGAGAACTTGGCGGACCGCTCATTGAGAATCAATACAGGACTGTGTAATCACCCATCTAATAGGGCCAGCTTGATGTAATCATTAATCGACATACAAATCATCTATCCATCATACCTACCAGGAACCGATCCGTAGGGGCATGTTACCTGATGTCATTTGTTCGATTGGAGCGAGCTATGGAACAATATCACTGTGTCTGAGTTGTTTTCAACGGAATATCAGGTGTTGAAAACAAGATGGTATCTCGTCGCTGGTGGTATTTGTAGCTGTCGCGGGCTGTTTTGTCGAACAGAGCCTTGTCAGGTCAAAGTCCTTTACATTCTTGGACATCTTCCTCTGGAAAGCGAATCGTCCTGTGCATTTATGATGAAGCCAAAGAAGAATCGGAGCAATGTGTCATTGATTCCTCGAATCATCTGATCGTCGACGATGTTCCACTAAGGAGTATGGTGACCAGCGATTGTCCGTGAAATGAATTATCCTCGGATCAACACGAACTTGATAGTTGAGATGAGTTGGTTAAGATCTGATATCAACTTCATAGCGACGCATATCCTCTGTGAGGTCTTGTTGGGACAATGATACGCGAATGCATTGGGATGTATACGACGTAGCCCCGGCGTAGAACGAACATTGAATAATGCTGTTTTGCTCCAGCCTTTCTCGTATAATCCGTGTTCCAAGCTACTTGCAAGTAAATTTTCGGCATCAGTTGAAGCAATTGGTCCGAAATTGCAGTTCACACTCGAGCCATGCTTAGTGACTTTGCATACGCGACTTCGACGACCGAAGGGTCATGAATGCCTCCGTGAAGTGTCAATTGGCACGGAACACTTAGCAATCCACCTCTTGCCTAGACCTCCCGTTATCTTACAACACTCGTGCCACCTAGAAATTCATCGTACAGTCGTCACCAGCTGATACCAAGGAAGCGGAAGCCCTTCTTCCCAGAGCCTGTTCCCGTATCCGCATTCTCCAAGTAGATTCTGTGATGCCCCTTGACATCAAGGTAGAGATACTTGTACTCGAACTCACCGCTGCTGGGCGTTCTGATCATATGTAAGTAGACCGTTCCTCTGTTGAGAGGTCCTTCGACCTAGGAATCAAAGTCAGATGAGGTTGCGCTGTGGCGTCAAAGTTCAGGCCATACGTAGAAGTGCATCACCAGGTGTTCATGGCCTCTCGAGTCGGTACTTATTGTCGAACTGTCTCTGTTAGACCTCTATGCCCAAATAACACGGAACTGGTAACATACGCAATGGGGCGAGCCCGACGCCACTTGTTATACGTTTCGTCTCCATGGGCCGAAATCTTCTTGGGGTCTCCAAGCAACTCGATGCATTTAGGGTCGCTTTTGATTCTGTCGACAACTCGGTTGAAGTGCGCGGTCTTGCTGTCGAGGGAGAAAACATCGGTGTATAAAACGTATGCTACTCCGCCCTGGTTTGTCCATGAACGTCAGCTATGCATTCGCCGCGGGGTAATGCATCGTATGACTTGCCGTGACGAACAATCCTGCCAGGATCAAACCGAAGTTGAAAGTCTGCTGTGTAGCTCGCGCTGCCTTTTCACCTGCCGAAAGTTCCGACCATGGGACGGCTCCGTTATCATTGAATGGCGTGACCGTTCGGCGCTTCGACTTGGATGTGGCGGTCGTTCCCAGACCTGTCTGCGTCGCATAATGCCGTTGTACAAGCAAGGGCTGGAGTCGCGGCGCAAGGCCCAATGTCGAAGAAGCTCGAATCGCAAGCGATCTAAATTTCATTTTCATCATGGCGGTTCGGCGTCAGCCATCGTACGAGGACGATGGGCAGAGCAGGATGATCATCGAGAGAGCTCGGCAGCGCACAGCTGCAGCTCCAGTGTAGCTGGGCCTTCGAGCTCTGCAAAAGGTGTTGACCGCCCTCGGCAGAATCCAGACTGCCAGTCCACTGTGGGGAAAGGGAGCTAGCCTCATGCGGACTAGCGCACTGATTACATGCCACTTCACCGAAGGGCGGCGACTGCCTCCTGAACTTTTGGACACGAAATTCAGATATCTCCGCTCCCTACTTCGCTCTCGCCGGCGCACCTCCCATCTCTGAGTACCCGCAACCCGCTCTCTTCGTCCTCGACATCCTCTTCGCAGCGGTAGCGCATTGTACTCGGTCAAGGTCTGGATCTTTTGTACCCACTGTCACCATGGCTGCACTCGCTTCAAAGCAGCAGTCGCTGAAGATCTTCGAGAAGCTGAAGACGAAGCCTGCGAACAAGGTAATGCCTTACATCCGCGCCCTTTGATGGCCTCGGTCCCTTTTTCAATGCTGACTGTGTGTGCATCAAAGATTTGCTTCGATTGCGGCGCCAAGTACCCTACCTGGACCTCTGTTCCCTTCGGCATCTACCTCTGCCTCGACTGCTCGTCTAACCACCGAAACCTCGGTGTCCATATCTCATTCGTCCGATCCACCAACCTCGATCGTATGTGCTTGAAATTTGAGGCCACATCTTCTTAGACTAACCCCTGCAGAATGGCAATGGGACCAGTTGCGCCTCATGAAGGTCGGCGGAAACGAGTCGGCCACCAAGTTCTTCCAGCAAAACGGAGGCACCGCCGCTCTCAACAGCAAGGATCCCAAGACGAAGTACCAATCCAGCGCTGCCACCAAGTACAAGGATGAGCTTAAGAGACGAGCCGCGAGAGATGCTCAAGAGTGCGTCAAGATGCTACCAACGTGCCACATCTCGAGTTGACTGACTGGCTCCCAGATACCCCAATGAAGTCGTGATCACCGACGCCACCGAAGCCGACGCCTCTACCCCATCCGGTGAACCTGACGACGATTTCTTCTCTTCCTGGGACAAGCCTGCCATCAAGAAGCCCACGCCTCCCATCTCCCGTACTGCGACTCCCCCGACTGTCGGCCGAACCCCCTCTCCCTTCCTCAACGCAAACAACGGTGCCAAGGACATTGCTCGCTCTTCCTCTCCGCTGTCCAAGACCGACGGTGACAACAAGCCCGCTGCCAGCCGTGTGACTACATCTGCTGCTCTCCGCAAGACAACGGCCGGTGGACCTCGCAAGGCCAACATCTTGGGCGCCAAGAAAGCCCCCAAGTTGGGCGTCAAGAAGGTCAATGCCGACGTTATCGACTTCGACGAGGCCGAGAAGAAGGCAAAGGAAGAGGCTGAGCGCATCGAGAAGCTGGGCTACGATCCTGAGGCTGAAGAGGAGAAGAAGGCCGCCTCCAAGGTCGACAGCATCTCTGCCCCCACCCCCACTAGCCCGAAGGGCGGCTACGGCTCTTCTAGCCATACCCGTCAGAAGTCCAATGCCGAAGTGGAGCGATTGGGCATGGGTGTCACCAGACTTGGTTTTGGTCAGGTTGGTGGGCCCAAGGGTGCAGCTGCGCCTAAGAAGGCTGCCGCTGGCGGATTCGGCTCCGTTGGACCCATCAAGGCCGCTTCTGAGGGTATGACATCCAATTTCGAAAACACGGGAACATCATCACTGACAGCCGTTGCAGATAACGATGAGACGTACGCGCGCAACAAGTTCGGTGCCCAGAAGGGTATCTCTTCAGACGAATTCTTCGGCAAGGGATCGTTTGACCCCAACGCCCAGGCCGAGGCCAAGACGCGTCTGCAAGGGTTCGAGGGCGCTACTTCGATCTCCTCGAACGCCTACTTTGGCCGACCCGAGGATGAGCCTGCCGAGGAGTACGGCGATCTGGAGGGTGCAGCCAAGGACTTCATTCGCAGATTCGGCATCACGGCCGGCGACGACCTTGAGAACCTCACCCAGTTGGCAGGCGAGGCCAGCCAGAAGCTCCAGGGTGCCATCCGTGCGTACCTCGGCAGCTGAGAGACCTGAAGCGAAGGCGTATGGCATTGGCAAAAGGGAAGGAGAGAATGCTTTTCGAATTTCGATTTGCGACGAAGAAAGACGAACGTGGACACATCCTAGCGGCATCTACGGACGAAACAGCTCGGACCTAAACAGAGAAAGGGCACGGGACGTTGGAAAACACCAGGCGGTTTGCGAAAGATACCTTGTGCTCTGCCACGGACCCATCCACCGAGCCTGCGGGTGGGAGGGACAGTAGGCTGCGTGTTGTGATTTTTGGGCACGAGGTCTACTGACAGAGCCGGCGACACGGAGTGATGAAACTGTTCTTGGTTAGGTAATACATAACTGTGGAATGAATAGATTTGAACTTTTATCCTTAGCACTCAATGGTCCCGACTGACGCGTGAAATGTGCTCTGGGTCTGAGGTGGTCCCACGATGCTGCCGCACAGCCATCAGGGGTCATGCTTCCGACAGTGTGGAACCTTCGAAACAAGACATCAGAGCAAGAGAATGCGAGCAGCATGGGTCGCGCCGAGGTTTAAGAGCCAGCGGGCGGGTTCAATGTCAACGTCCACAGAGGGACTCGACCTACTTGCGCGGGCTAGCACACGAGAAGCACGTACACAGGCACTTCGAAGATAATGCGAGAAATTGGACAAAAAGAAATCATTCATGATATGCTGCTAGCTGTCGTGTCCTAGATCATTCTTTATATACAATACATGAGCCTTAAAACTCCAGGCCCGGGAGACGTCAAGCCTAGGCTTCCCTGGATGCCGCCCAATATGCGACCACCTTCTCGCCAATGGCGCGAAACAGAATTTTACGATTTTACAACTTGGCAATCATCTTGTTGCCCTTCTGGAGCCATGCGACGGCGTCGTTGACAAACTCGTCGACAACAGCCTTGGCGGGCTTCTGCTCGTTGCAGACAGCAGCGGCCTTGCCCATGAGGAAGGGGCGGAACTGGTCCAGGGCATCATCGATATCGACCTCAGACGCGTTGTCGTCGCTGCCGCTGCCGCTACCCTCACCGTCACCGCCAGAGTTCATCAGCTTCTCAAGATCGGCCTCGTACGGGATGACACCCTTTGCGGTGAGCTCCTTGATCTCCTGCTGACGCTCCGTCTCCCAGTTCTCAATGTACGGGTTCTTGCGTACGCGCAGGGGACGGCCGGTGAAGATGAGAGTCTTGATGTTGTCGTCGTGGCCGGCAGTGCGGACGGCCTCCTTGTGGGCGTTGGGGGCGCCGGCCTCGTCAGTAAGAATGAAGCGGGTTCCGACCCAGACGGCGCCGGCGCCCATCATCAGGGCAGCGGCCAGCAATTGGCCGTTGTGAATGCCACCGGCGGCGATGACCTGAACGGGGCCGCCTGTGACGGGGCTCTTGTGACCCTTGCAGAGGTCGACAACAGCGGGAATGAGGACGGTAGTAGGGACGTCTCCGGTGTGACCACCACCCTCACCACCCTGTGCGCAGATGATGTCGACGCCGAGGTCGAGGCACTTCTGGACGTGCTTAGGGTGGCCGATCATGTTCATGTAGACAATGCCATTGGCATGAAGCTTATCGACAACAGCCTTGGGGGGGACACCAACGGCGGAGACGAAAAGCTTAGCGCCGGACTCAATAATAATGTCGACGAGCTCGCCAAGCTTGCCCTTGGTGTAGTCGTAGCTAAGTGGGTACGGTCAGCACAGATACATTCACATGTGAGGCGCGCAGCTCCTCCGGCGTGGGAATGATTTCTTACTTGGTCTTGCGGGCGCTGCCGCCGACTTGGGGAAGAAGCAGGTCAACACCGAAAGGTGCGCTCTTGTCGACGAGGTACTCCTTGAGCTCGGCGATTTGCTCCTTCAGCATGTCTGGGGTGTATCCGACACCACCAATGACACCGAGACCTCCGGCGTTGGTAACAGCAGCAGCCAACTTGGGACCAGCGGCGACGTTCATGCCAGCAAGCAGGATTGGGTGCTTGATCTTGAAAAGATCGGTGATGGGAGTGCGAATCTGCTCTGTTTCGCGCAACGTGTCAGCGCACTACTTCACATGGCGCATGTGACAGGAGAGCCTGGGCTGAACAACTTACGCGGAGAAGCCATGTTGACTGATGTGCTAGTTGTGGTATGATACTTCGAGTCTGGGTATACTAGATCGCAAATCGTACAGAGAAAAGGAACCTGGGCTGGATTACAAAGTTTGTGGATGAGAGAAGTAAATGGGGGTTTTGCAAGGAGGAGAGGAGCTGGCAATCGGCGGTTTAAAGAGGCCCGGCGGTAGTAGCGTTCGGCTTCAAACAGCTGGTTTCCTGGGGAAGAAGGGGCGGAGTGCGTTGCCATGCGCCCATGGTCTGCCGAGGTTTACCTGTGACCTCAGCCACTAAGCCTATCCGGGCATAGCGCGCCAGGGTGGATAAGCCCGGCGGGGTGGATCTGGGGAAAAGATGCCGAGGGCCAAACACAAGAGGGGACAATTCACAAGTTGCTGCAAGGCAAAGCATAACTGGGGGGTTGCACATTGCGGAGTGAGGTGATTCATCACGGGCTTGCATGTCGGGGATGGGTAGATTTTGATCTGGAGGCGAGGCTCAAGTTCTCAGATCTGAGGGCTTCATCCTTCGCATTCTCCTTGGGCCACGGTCGCCTCTCCAAACAAAGGGTGACAGTGGCTGACAGCGGGTCAAAGCCCCCGGGTCGACAGGCGCTTGCTTTCCGTTCCAGAACGTTTGGAAATGAGGTCGCAAACTTGTTTGAATCATGACATGATCAGACTTCGACTGCTGGAGTCCGGTGTAACCACAGCGAGGATTGAAGCTGAGAGAAGTGCTCGGATTCCGGACCGCGACGATAACGATAAGACAGTGGGTTCTGTCGACGACGGACCGCTACATGTCGACCTCCACCAGGCCTAACATCGTGAATGCTTAGCAGCCTATCAATCCTGAACGAGGACCCTGAAGACTGGAACGACTCAATGGAAGCAGCCCGCGCCTCACTTACCTAAGCCTCCAATTCCGAGGGACCACCACCGCGCTTCGTTTTCATTGGTTGCAGGATTCTCCCATCACGACTAACGACCCTCACCACACAAACACACACCATCGGTGGGCGCCTTCACGTTTTGCCATGATGAAACCCCCAATTCCTCTCCGCCACCCCTCCCTTTTTTCGCGAGCTTGCGCCCTAGCACGCAGCAGCAATGCGCACCGCTGTCAGGCCCTAACGCCTCGACTTGTCCGGGAACAGGTCACGATACCAAGAAACTGCTACGCAACCGGCTCCTCCGTGCGCCGCCCCTCCCGCTGCACATCATCATCCTCGCCAGCCTCCACAACCCCTGCCGCACTCTGCCGCTCCCGTGCCCGGCCTACTATCCGGACTCCGTCGCCGGACATGCCCGCCGTCCAGACCCGGGCCGCCTGCTGCGGCGGTGGATGCGGCGGCAAGCGTGTCGAGCGCCCGAGGGGCCCGACGACAGCCTACATCGCCCTCGGCAGCAATCTCGGCGACCGCGTCGGCTGGATCGAGAAGGCCTGCGCCGAGATGGACCGTCGAAGCATCAAAGTGAAGCGTACAAGCAGCCTCTGGGAGACGGAGCCTATGTATGTATTAGACCAGGATAGATTCGTCAACGGCGCATGCGAGGTTAGTGTCGTCCTCCCTTCTCGCTTTCGGATAAAACTTTTTTTCTTCACTGTGGCACCGTCATCCTGCATGGGCCGGCCCATTTTGTGTAATTGAGTTTGAGCTGAGCCGAGCTGAGCTGATCGGATGGTCTGCAGGTTGTGACCAACCTGGAACCCCTGGCCCTTCTTGATGAACTGCAGGACATTGAGCGCACTCTGGGTCGCCAAAAGCTGATCGACAAGGGCCCGCGAAATATCGATCTTGACATCCTCATGTATGGCGATGAGAAGATTGAGCATCCGCGTCTCAATGTTCCCCACATCGGTATCCCTGAGCGGGAGTTTGTCCTGCGACCTCTCGCAGAGTGAGTTCATTTGAGTATCAACTCGCCGACTATGATTGACACTCACCCAGACTTATCCCTCATAAGCCCCTCTACGCATCAAATCCGTGGAAACTCACCCTCGACTACCTCAATGAGCTGCCACCTGCAGCAGCACCCCTTTCGCCCTTGACTCCCATCTCCGCCGGCCAACAAGCCCTTGTGACACTCACGCCTACCCGCAAAACTCATGTCATGGCAATCATCAACGCCACCCCAGACTCCTTCTCTGACGGCGGTGTCCACACTCCCGACAACCTCATCTCAACACTACAGTCCTTTGCGAAAGCCGGCGCCACCATGATCGACATTGGCGGCGCCTCCACGTCCCCGGGTCGGCCCGACGTCTCGGCCGAGGAAGAGATATCCCGTGTTCTCCCTGTCATCAAGCTCGTCCGCAGCCTCCCCGAGCTATCCCACCTTGCCGTCAGCGTAGACACGTGGCGTGCTTCTGTTGCCGAAGCCGCCGTTGCTGCCGGTGCCGACATCATCAACGACGTCTCGGCCGGCCAGCTTGACCCGGACATGCTGTCCTACATGGCACGCAGTAATCGTACCGTGTGTCTCATGCATATGCGTGGCACGCCACGGACCATGCAATCTCTGACAGACTATCCTGACGGGATTATTCCTACCATGGCTCGCGAGCTGCTCGACCGAGTCGCTGAAGCCGAGGCTGCTGGAGTGCGCCGCTGGCGCATCATTCTCGATCCCGGCTTGGGTTTTGCGAAGACGGCCCCTCAGAACCTCGAGATTCTTCGCCACATGGACGAGCTTCGCTCTTGGCCTGGTCTGGAGGGTCTTCCGTGGCTGATTGGCTCCAGCCGTAAGACCTTCATTGGCAAGGTTCTTGGTGTCGTGAGTCCTCAGGAGCGCATCTGGGGTACGGCGGCCACCGTCGTCTCGGCGGTTCAGGGCGGCGCGGATATTGTGAGAGTCCACGATGCCGTTGAGATGTGTCAGGTGGCCAAGATGGCGGACGCCATTTACAGGCAGTGAGGCGTTTCTGATTTGGAAATGGATAGGAAAACAAAAGCATGCATCACATAATACGCGATCATAAACGGAAAGCATTTTTATAGAGTTCGGCGCAATAGAAGGCAAAAGTTCGCTTGATAATTCAGGATTTTCCACTGCTCCTCGGCGGGGTCTATGACCTTCGCCTCAAGTAGTTTGGATTACTGATCCTCATCCTCTTCATCATCCTCATCAGCCTCATCCCCATCGTCCTCATTATTATTATTCTTGTCGTCACTCGTCGTCCCTCTTATCTGTCTTCATCATCTATCTTCATCATCTATCTTCATCATCTATCTTCATCATCTATCTTCATCATCTATCTTCATCATCCATCTTCGTCCATCTTCGTCGTCCACGCCTTGCGCAGACACTCACTACCTGAAATGTTATGTTTTACGATCGTGCCTCTATGAATTGCGGGCTTATCTAAGACTGATATGGAAGCTATGGAACTCGATCCACTTAATCCCGTTTGAAAGCATGATGCGCGAAACATTCATATTATTCGTTTGACATTAACGATAGCATCGCGAGTAGGCCCGTCAGCCCTTAGTAGTGTGCATTTGGCGCAATGAAAGGCAAAGGCTCTTTTGTGAGTCTGTCTAGGCCTTGTCTCTACGCCAACCTGCTCCATAGACGAACCCACCATGATTCGCAACGGCGCATGTCACCAAACAGCAATGACAACATCAGAATGCCAGTACGTTAGAGAATAATACGCATAATTCAACTATAAGCCGCTGCATAATTTGCCATCTCAGCAAAATTTCTAAGCTTGTCGTACCCGACCACACTACTGTAGCCGCTAGCTGCTACTGAGTCAACCCTAAGTGGGTATCGTCGTCTAGCTTCATATCCACCTTACGTTGCAATAAGATCATGAGTCCTCGATAGTCTAGTGGTGAGGATATCGGCTTGTCATTGAATGCAATGCGCCGGGGACCGGGGTTCAATTCCCCGTCGAGGAGTTCTTTTGTTTTTTTGTCCTGCTCCTCACGCTCATTAAGTGATGCGGTTGTCCGTACTTGCTCCTTCAATCGCTAGCCTGCGTCTTCATACCGCACGAAGTCAATAGAAATAGGGCGATGGCACGATAGGAGGTGATAGGTATAGTAAATATAATGATAATAGGAATAATAATAACGTTAGGGATGATTTCAGTAATAGAGGTGACGTTCTACTCCGCCCAGATGTTAGGACTTTTGAGAATATATTTGAATTTTGAAAGGTAGGCAGGCTTCTTTCTCTATCATTATACACAGAAAGGCTGTGGACGTCAGAGACAAGCATTCGTAGTCAGATGAAGCCAGGGTTTGTATGGGTCTCTTTGGTGGACTCCTTTGGGTTGAGCTCTCTAGGCCAATGGGAAAGATGTAATCTTCTGTACGAAGCTCTTCGGTATGACTATTTAAGAGGAATAGCTAACGACCAGTGGGACGACAAGAATGGCAACAAGGACGACGAAAAGGATAGCAACGTGGATAACAGTCAGAACGGGCACAGCGATGACAGTGATAGCAAGGAGGACGGCGAGGACAGCAGGGACAGGATTGTCTTCAGACCAGCGGATGAGATGAGGTGAAATAATGGCGTCTCATTAACGTATCCTGAAAACTACGTTAGGATAATATGATTACTAGGAAAGTGTAGAGGGTGGAGACTCTTAAAGAGATCATTCAGCGAGTCATTCGTAGTTCTATACATCGGGGTTGTGCATATTCCACGTAGACTTACATTGCATGCACGTTGGAAATTCTCACTCGCAAGGCGTTTTTAAACTCGACACACGTGGGGACATCATTCGTCGACAACCTCCATTGTCCTTGATGGCTTTCATAAATGCGGAGACTTTGTCGTTGCATCTTAATCAACCATACCTACAAGTTTAGAACGAGATCTTGCTCTCACGATGTTATCCTCCACTACACGTGCATCTGCCATCCCAGCCAGTGGTGATCATATTGAACCTCAACGCCATCTACCTATTAGAAAAAGCCACCACTTCGTATGTGATTTGATTATTTGAATGCTAAACTGGGGCTATTAGCGGTCCAGATCCACTATGGAAAGCTTCAGTGTCTCCCCTCGATGTACTTTTTCTTCTTAACTGTGTGCATACTTTCGTTTAGAAGGTTACCACTTGCGGGTACAAATTTTTAACTTCTGTATAACTCTGACGGAGATACTTATGGGGTATATGGACCAGGAGAGAAACCTCTATGGCTACTCTATTGGGTATATAAAGAGATCGCGAGTCTCTAGAGGTAAGCTTCCTCGAGATACCGAAGTTCTTACAATTACACATCAGTGGCCTTTGCAACCGCCATCTCCAGAGCGGTCTCCCCTCTGTAATCCGACTCAAATCTGATCTTTACAAACAAACTCAAACTCTGCCTAGAATCACACGCTCTTTGTTTTCGCCCACAGAATACCATCTGCTAAGCCTCCCGCACCTGCCCAAGATGAGGTGCCACGTCATCATTGCCCTGGCACTGGTCCTTCTCCTCTCGTGGTCCTACACCGCAGACGCTGATATCTTATTCCGCTTTGCGACAAACTCTCTCCCTGGTATTCTCACGAATCATGCCGCAAAAAAGGCCGGCGAGGCTGTCGATAAGAACAGAAAGAAGCAGTCTTAGCAGCCTTGTACTTCTGCCGCCAACATATCTCGATTCGCCGGTCGTCCTCGAGACGAGATCACGATTCCTTTGACTGGGCTATCACCACAGCGCGTAGCGTGAGAACAACATGGAATGACGATGATATAGTGAAGGGGTCTCTGAGTGGGCTGGGATTACTGATGGCTTTCTATTCAACGAGTGAATGCGGGAATGTTTTAGACTCAAACGGGTGTTTGCTACTGTGGGATTCGAGGACTTGTGTCTGGATGAATAATTGAGGCCTTCGCAACTGTCTTTGGACCGTCATTCTGTCTGTCAATCAATCTTACACTCCGAAATCCTATAAAGCTGAACGCTTTGAAACGTGTGAACATCTAGAAGTCGTGGAATCAAATTGCCAAACGTTTTAGAGCCATCATGCTACATACCCTTTGCATGAAATTAGACCAACACTCTTCCGCATTGCTTCTGGAAAAGTAGCTTTCTTGTCGGAATAATGCCACACTCACCGCCCAGCATAGATGCAGTAGAATCCAGCTAATAAGAGGGTAGAGATCTCTCTAGCTCTTAACGCTATATCACTACCCTCACTACTATATCTATAACTTCAATATATAATATATTTTCACTTATATTTTATAACCCCTTATATTAACTAGTTAAAAAGTATTACTAATACCTATACTAATACTAATTAGTAATTAACTTCTATAAGTTACTATAATACTATAGATTAGTAAAGGACTAGAAGAGATAACTTTTTAAGACTACTATATCGCTATAAGTTATAATAACTAGTCTTCTTAAGAAGTTATACTAAGAGAAGTAGGATAATAACTACTACATATTATTAAGTAAAATAACTATAAGAACTAATTATACCTACTCTAAATCTCTAGTTTAATATTATATTAATAGTAACTTACTATAAGAATATCTATTATATATTAAGAAAACTATAAATATTTAATATATATTAGAATAGTAAGCGCTTAAATTTTCATTTAGATTAATAACTATAAGACCTATTGAGGAAGCTATAATTATAGTATACCTAATAGTATTATCTATATTACTTACTTCTTATGAGGTATTTAGTAGTAATTAGCTACTTTTTATACTTTTAACTACCCTACTTAGTTTTATAATAACTTAAGCTACTTTATAAGCTATATATAGGCGTAAGAACCTACCCTAAATAGTACTAATATCTTAAGTATATAAAACGCTCTAAACTATAGCTAGAAGTACTAAAAACTATAAATTACTTCTACTATATATTATTATAAGGAGAACTAGCTAAGAGGCTAAATATTAGTAAGGATAACTAAGGTAGATAAGTATAACCCTACCTATAACTTATAAAGAGCTTACTAACGTTACTTAATACCCCTAATATATAACGTAGTAAAGGCGTTCGCTGCCTTCAGCGCGATAGGCGCCCCAACTACGCTCAACATGATCAACGCAGTTAGCGCGTTAAACGCAGCAAAGGCCTTTAAAGCCTCCAAGGCGTTTAACACGCCTAAAGCCTTAAACGTAGTTAACCTTCTTAATATATATATTGCTAAAACTATGTTACTTAATATGATATATATTAATTAGTAGTATAACCTTAATAGTTACTTACCTCCTTTAAATTAAGGAAGATAGCTAACCTTATATTAATAATTAACCTTATTAAGTCTAATAAATAAGTTCTAGTATGTAGCTAATCCTATAAAGCTTAAATAATAATAATATTATATTAAACTCTTCTTCTAACTAGGAATATCCTAAAGAGATATAAAACCTTACTATTATACCTTAGATAATATTAACTAATCTTAAGGTAGTAGAAGACCTTAAGGCTAAATTACTTAAGCCTATTAGCTATATAATAATTACTAACTTCTAAGCTACTTATAAAAACTACTTAGAGAAGTTTTATAGAACGCTTATTCTAACTAAATATTTACTACTTAACCTTAGTATATAAGCTATAATTTCAGCTATAACTTATAAGGGATTTAAACGCTATATAATAAACTACTATAGATAAATCTAAACTATAAACCTAAAAAGAGAAGCTTATATTAATACTATAAAACTTAAAGGTTAAGTATTAAAAACTTAGAGAGATAATCCTAATATATTTACTAACTTAGTTAAATAATAATATTATCTTAATATATTATATTATATAAGATATATTAAAATTAAGAACGTCTTAAGATAAGAACCTAACCTCACCTTACCTTTTAGTAATAATAGAAAGATAAAGGGTTATAAGACCTTAAATGCTAGCTATATAGAGAAACTAAAAGGCTTAAAACCTTAATATTTAGTTAATATTTCATCCTAAGATTAAGAACTAATAGTAGTTCTATTAACTTTAGAGGAATATATTAACTTTAGATAAAGATTTTTAAATACTTTAAGATCCCTACTTCTAAAGTTAGAAACACTAGGTAATTAACTATTAACACCTAACTTAACTATTAAGACCTTAATTATAATATTAGAATAATTAACTATTATAATAATAGATATTATCTATTATATAACTAAACTTCTTTCTAGCTAAAGCTAAAGTAGTATACTAAAATCTAATAATATATAGAGTTATTATAGTTAAAGATAGTCTTAGCTTATCTATCCTAAACCTCAGCTTACTTTATTAACTATACTAAAAAGAAAAGAGCTTACGTTTAATAATAATATCTAAGAATAAACTAAAGATATAAAATAGGTTTCTACTCTATAAAGAGATCTAAGTAATAATAATAATAGAAGTAATCCTAATAATAAGAAGGACTATAAGGATAAAGACTATAGTAATAGAGGAGGTAATAGAAACTAAGTAAACTACTACTCTTCTAAAGCTTAATAGAGGCTTATTAAGCTAGGATAGTCTAATAATAGAATATCTATTAACTATAACTTTCTATTTATACTTATTACCTTAGATAGAGACTATATTATTTATACTTTATCTAGCTCCCCTATAGATAATATAAGATATTTACTACTATAATTTAAAATAGATATAATTAGATTATTTAATCTACTTCTATATAATAATAAAGTAGATAATATCTATATTAATAGAAGTTTTAAGATAGTTTACTAAAATATATATCGTTTTATTAATGCTATTAATAGCTATATTAAATCTAATAATAGTAATTTAGTAACAGTAGCCTTAAACTTCTATTAAACGTTACTTCGCTATATATTAGATTAGTATTATATTAACTTAATAACTAAGGAAAAGTTAGCCTTAAGAGATCCTTAAGTTAGAGTATTATGCTAGAAAGAATTATTACTTAAAAGATTTCACTTTCTACGTAAACTTATTAAATCGTAGTTATTTAAGGAATAATATATTTTAGGAGACGTTTATAATTATCATAATATCTACTACTAGATAACTAAAGTAGCTTAACTCTATTATAACATAGAAGAGTTTAAAGTAAAGATATTATCTATAATATATAATAAGATAGATACTAAGCTTATTATAAGTATTTTAAGGCCTAATAGATTAACTAACTATAATAAATTTATAGCTAGCTTATAAAGTATAATGCTAGGCTAGTATAGAATAGTTACTAAAAGATTATAGCGTAACCTTTTACTATTAACTACTAGAAGTAGGCGTATAAGGATAATATCTTCACATTTAATATTAAGAATAACGCTTAAGTCCTCTATAAGCTGTTATCCTTACTATTTGAAACTAAAATAGTTTAAAGTCTCTAGTCTAACATTAGCTAAGAATATAAAAACTACTATAAATATCTTAGTTAAACTACTATTAACCTATAATAAGTTAGTATAACCTAAGAAGCTTTAAGTATAATTTAAACGTAGATATTAACCTAAATATTACAATTAATATAGTTAATATCTAAAAGCGCTAAGATATCCTTCTATATATACTACTTCTAAACTTAAGCAGTAGATTAATAATATTAATAGTAATAACCTATCTTATAATAATAATTATGATTACATCTAGTACTATAAAGCTACTAATACTTTAGAGGTTTATAATGAGGACTTAGTTATTAGTATAGATAATAAAGATGAAAATAATTATAACGCTAAAGGTATAGATTAAACTAACGTTTTATTCTAAATAAATAAAGATTATACTCTAAAGATATTAAGATATCTTCCTCGTTATAATAATAAATACCCTCTTTTTAATGCTACTTTATTTTTAAATTCTATATTAACTAACCTTAAAATCTATAGATATAATACTTATTTATATAACGTAAAGCTATACTTAGATTTTAATAGTATTTTCTTATATTAAACTCTCTTATCGCTATAGCTAAACGCTACTATTATTAGTCCTATTAAGCCTTAATATTATAATAATACCTAATCTTATAAGTATATTTATACTAAGATTATTATCTAAGGTTTTTAAGATAGACTGCTAATTATAATTTATATAGATATTAGCGTAAATAGGTCTATAATTAGTAAAGCCTATCTCTATTAATTTCATATTATTACTAGGTAACTTAAAGTATTTAAGCTATAAAGAGTAAGAAGTATAAAGACTATTATATAAATTACTTTCTTAATACTTATTTATAGTTAGTTATTAAGTAGACGTATAGTAACTACTAAACTATAAATAGGCGCTTAGCTAGTATTATACCTTAACGTTAGTTTACTTATAAAATAAGACTTTAATATTCTAAATAGTATTAACATTCTAAACTCTAAATTATATATTTATATTCTATCTTATAGTAATCTTTACATACTTTTATAGATTTATTTTAAAGTACTAATAAAGACTTTTACTATATATACTACTACTAACGTAGTAATACTACTATATAATTAGGTAACCTTTTAAATTACTATACTAGTAGGATTAAAATAGAATCCTTTCTATTTAGCTTAAAGCAAGAAAAGTATATATTTATATATATAGGTACTTTACTATTTATTCCTATTATTAATAACACTCCTTACTCTTTAAAAATTAAACATAAAATAAAACTTAAAATATTATTACTATTTAAATCTAATAGTTTTATTAAACTATAAACTTATAATTATTTATAAACTACTATATTAATATCACTAAATAAATACTTAATATATTATTCTATTTTTCACCTTATAGATTAAAAACTAACTACTTTAGTCTAATTACCTAAGCAGTTAGCTACTAAATAAGGCTAACTTTTAGCCCCTAACTCTAGCAAATCTCTTGCAGCTTAAAGTAATACTAAAGATAATCTTACGCTAAAATAGGGAGATATTTATAAGAAAGCTATTAATATAAATAGTAAAATAGGTATTACTAAGCTGAAGAGCCTGCTTACTATTATCACTAATAAAGGCGTTTATATCTATAATCGCAGCGAAGAAGCTATATAACGCCTTAAAAAAGTAATTTTATATTATCCTAAAGTTTAGATTAACTAAAGTTTAATTAATCTTCTAGAAGACTAACACTTATATATTAAACTTATTAATAGTTAGTAAAAGATAAATATAGAATAACGTCTATACCTAGTAAGTAAAGAAGATAAGAAACTAATAAATACTATTCTTAATAAGCTATATACTTAAGACTAAATAGAATAAGGGAAATCTAGACCTACTCCGTTTAGAGCTCTTATGTTTACAATATAGCGTATTATTAATAGCAAATATAAAAGCTAAATAGTTGTTAATTTATATGCCTTAAATAAGGCTGTAGTTCTAGATGTATATCTAATACCCTTCTAGTAAGATGTTATTAAATACCTAAAGGGAAAGGCTTAGATTATAGTTATTAACGCTTAATTATTCTTTTATTAGTTCCTTATTAAGAAGAAATATAAAGAATACTTTATAATTATTAGTTATTAAGGCTAAAAGTAGTTAAAAGTTATACTTATAGGTTTTTATAACTCTCTAGCATACGCTTAATATATTGCAGATAAGCTTTTATAACTCTATAAAGAGTTTATATATACTTTTATTAATAACATTATAATAGCATTAACTAACCTTAAAAGCTACTTAAAGTATCTTAATATAGTTTTTAAACTATTTTTAGACGTTAGTCTATTACTATCTACTTAAAAATTATTTATTAGATATCTATCTATTAAATTATTAAGATTTACTATTAACACCTTTAGCCTATTTAATATATAGGACTATATTAACACTATTATAAAGATAAAATGCTTATATAACTTTTATTAACTTAAACATTAGGTTAGAGCTATAAGATTTCTTTAATATATTATACTACAATATAGCGATTATATATAACTACTATAAGAACGAAAAACCTTATTACTAGCATAAGCTTACGCGTAAAGTAAAGATAAAAGTATAGCTAGAAAAATATTCTACTAAAACACTTATTTTATACTAACTAAAGAAGAAATTATAAGCTTTAATAATATTAAGAACGCCTTAATAGATAATAATATAGTGTTTCACTATAATCCTAACAAATAGTTATTTATCTAACTTAATTCCTCAAAAGAACATAGATATTTAGCTTTAATTTTCTAACTTAAGGATAGCGTTATTTAGAAACCCTATAACGCTATTAAATAAATAGATATACTACCTATCGCTTATATAAGTAAGGCGCTTAATATAGCTAAATAAAAGTATTAGCTTACTAAACTTAAAGTAGCCTATCTAGTATAGGTAGTTAAGAAAACTAAACTATTAATATAATTATCTTATAATAAACCTATAATTATTCTTATTAACTATTTAGTAACTTATAATATAGTTAAGTAAATGTTGTTATAGACTAAAGATAAAATAAGGTTAAACCTATATCTTACTCTATTATTTAAATACTTTAGCTAATTCTTACTAATATACTACTATATCTTAAGAACGTCTAATATTATAATAGACGCCTTATTATGTTTACTAACTACTAAAATACTAATAGAAGATATTAGTAAACTTAATAAAGTATAGGATAATATGCTAATAGGAGTTAATTTTATAACTAAAGCTTTATTAGATAATAATTTTAAAACTAAACTTATTTAAATATATAAAAAATCAAAATTATAGAAGAAAATATATAATATATTAAGCAACTAGTAAGATAATATTAAGCTTAACTTTATTATATATAATAGCTTCTTTTATTATATTAATCGCTATAACCTTAAGCGATAACTTTATATACTAAAGGAAATAGTAACACTATTAATTAAAGAAGCTTATAATAATTATTATTATTTTAGAGAATAATAAACGTAGAAAGTACTAAATAATAACTTTTATATTTAAAGGTTATATCGCTAAGTAAAAGTATATGTTTAAAACTATCCTTATTATAAAACGCTTAGTACTAATTATTAACTACTATTAGGAACTATATAACTAATTTTAATACTACCTATTCTATTTCATACTATTATAATAGACTTTATTATTAGTCTTCCTAAAATACTATTAAGATACTCTAGTTATAAATAGGAAAACTTCTTATTATTTAATACTATCCTTATAGTTAATAATAAATTCTTAAAAGTAATATTACTTATCTTAGAATATTTAACGTATACTACTAAAATCTAAGGATATTTACTTCTTTAAGAACTCTAATATAGAAACTAAGGAATTCCTAAGTTAATTATTTTAGATTATAATTATAAATTCTTATTGAAATTCTAGATATCACTTTAGACTAAACTTAATACTAAGCTGAAGTTTTCAACTATATATTATCTATAAACTAATAGAATATTAAAAAGAAAAAACTAAACTATTAAACTAACTATTAGGTATTTTTTAAACATTATAGATAGTAATTAGAGTAAACTACTTCTTAATCTCTAGCATAATCTAAATAACGCCTACTCCTAAGTAATTAACTGCTTACTAAATTAGATTTTTTATAGTATGAATATAAATAACGCCTTAAATATCTTAGGAGACTTAAATCTAGAACTTAACTATGAAATATTTTAGGAGGAAGTAAAAATCTTAATTACTATAGCTTAGCTTTATATAAAGGAATACTATAATAAAAAACGTTATTTTATTACGTTTAAACTAGGAGATTAAGTATACTTTAAGATAGGATTAGGATATTTTCTACTAGGATACCTAATATTAAAGTATAGTTATTAATATATCCCTTTTAAGGTTATTAACTAAGTTAGCAAATTAGCCTATCGTTTAGATGTTCTACTAAATATAAATATATATCTAGTAATATTAGTAACTTAACTTATAGTAGCGCTAGCGCTTAGTACTAACCCTTTTAATTAGTAAGATAATTATTATAGCCTTATTAATATATAAAAAGATAAGGATATATATTAGCTTAAATTATATAAACACTTTAAGGTTAAGAGTATCCTCAAAAGGCGAATAACTGCTTAAGGAAAGGTTTAATACTTAATTAAATAGAAGGGATATCTACTTACTTATACTATCTAGATAAATAAAGATATAATAAATATAGATAAACTTATTTCTACTTTTAAAGAATATAAATATAAAATAAAATAACTATATTAATAAGCTTAAGCTTAAAAACTAACTACTAGTCTAGAAGAATAATCCCTTAAACCTAGAGAAAGACCTAAACAACTAGTACGTAAGAGAAAAAGACTAAAAAAGAATCTAAATTAAAGACCTAGTTAATAAGGTATTAATCTAAGATAAGGTACTTATTATTTAAAGCATATTACTTAGTCTTTATAGCTATAAGATATAGTATAGGATATCTATTATTAGTTAATAATAAGTTATTTATACTTACCTTAAAGCTATATATAACTTAATATATTTACCTTCACTATAATAAGCGTAAGTAAGAAACTTTATAACTTTAACTACTATCCTTACTTAAAAGTTGTTCTCTATCTTAAACTATTAACTAATAGTAAAATTTAGAGCAACTAGTTGCCTATATAAAAAAATAAATATATTACTAAGCGACTACTACGCTTATTACTACTATCTTTCTTAACGTAGTATTAGTAGTCTTCTCTCCTATATATATAATACTTTTATATTTTACACTTATATTATATAGTTTTTAGCTATTAACGCTATTATTATCTTTATTCTGTTTATTATAATTATTACTATTAGCACCTCTTAATACTTTTAACGCTAGCTATATAGCTAATATCTCTATCTTATTTAGAGCATATTATTATTAGAATACGTTTATACCTAAGGTTTAGCACTAGCTAAATAGTTACTACGTAAAGAATAATAAGCCTTACTTTCTTTATACTCTTAATCTTATATATTACTATATACCTAACGTTAAGGAGAAGGATTATATTAAGCCTACTTACTATATTTATAACCTTATTACCTTCTAATATGCTATTAACTTTAAGTAAGATTACTATAGTCGTAATAGGAATATCTTATAGCGCTTATTTATTATCTATATAAGCATTAATATAGTAAATATTAATCACCTTAAGTTTATTAAGCTAAGTAAGTTCTACTAAAGATTCCCTTTAGCTATCTCCCCTCATAAGCAACATACTATTAACCTTACCTCCTAAGACTTTTAATACTATCCTTCTTTTATAGAACCTATTAATATTAAAGATTATAGCGACGTTACTAGTAGCAACCTCTCTAATATTAAAGGTAATAAGTTAGATAATAATAGTAATACTAGCATTAAGTTTATTAATATCCCTATTAATATTAATATAGTTAAACCTACTAACACTAAGGTTACTAGTATTATAAAGCCTACTATTACTATAAAAAACGCTAGTAAGGTTAAGATAGCTAACGCTACGCCTCCTATATCTATAGCTAAGACCTTAGAAGTATATAGTGAACATATTAATACTATTACTACCTTAATTAAAGGCCTTCGTAAGGTTTATAATAAGCTTTATGCTTTGATAGTATCTAATAATACTAATAACTTTAATGAAGTTAGCGTAAATGTTGCTAAGTTTATTAACGCTATTAATACTAAGAATAAGGTGATAAAGGTATCTATGCTTAAGCTTATAGTTAACTTAACGCCTAGTTATATAAGCCTTAACGCCTTCCTTAAGCATAAGCGTACTATATCTACTACTAACCTTAATAACCTCTTTGTTACTATACTTTCTAAAAAGGTTGCTACTACTATAAACGTTAATAACGCCTAGACGCTTGCTACGCTTAGAACAGGCTAGATATCTAATATGTTTATAAATGCTATTATCTTAAACCTTAACGCTACGTTTAAGGCTAGTAGTTACTATTAATTAGCTAAAGCGCTTAATACTACTATTAATAACTAAGAGGTGTTCTATAAGTACTAGCGTAATATTACTATTATTGCTATTAATAACCTTATTCCTTATACTGCTAATAAGATATATACGCTTCTTTATAATACCTACGTTATATTTAGCCCTTATATGTTTATTAAGGCGCTTAAGGCGTTTATTAAGAATTATATTAAGACTAATACTACGTTTAGCTCTATTAACCTTTAGTTTATAATAAAGGTTATATTAAAGGTTAAGTTTTTAGCTATCTATACTACTAAGCATTTAACTATAGATATAGTTAAAGTATTAGATATTAACCTAAAGGCAGCCTATAGTATTATTAATATTAATAGCGATAAGGCTAAGGCTATGCTACTTATATAGCGCTATAAAGGTATAGACTTAAGCGTATTCTACGCTAAGGTTACTAACCTTACTACCTCTATTATAGTGATTAAGGACTTTATAATCAAATGTTTCCCTAAGGTTACTACTAATACTAAGGCTACTTACTTTAAGGTGTTTACTAATAATTATAAACTAGCTAACACCTATAATATTAATATTATTAACCTTCCCTATAATATTATTACTATTAAGGATAATAATAAAGAGGAGGAGGCTTTAGATATTCTCACCTTTAATAAGCGTAATACTATCTAAATAGCATTTAACGTTAGAAATACTTTCTTTAAGATATATATGTTTAGATAAGTAGATAGGGAGTTAACTATAAGCTATATTAGTAAAAGTAGGATTATAGGATAGAGCGTATAAAAGTAGGGTTTAAGTTATATGTAGTTATATTAGCTACAATAAGGTATAAATAGAAATTATACCTACTATTATAGACGATATTCTTTCTTTTTGTTTACAGTAATTAATATATAACGTAGTGAAGGCGTTTACTACCTTCAGCGCGATAGGCGCCCCAACCACGCTTAATATAATTAATATAGTTAGCATGTTAAACACAGCAAAGGCTCTTAAGGCCTCTAAGGCGTTTAACGCGCCTAAGGCCTTAAACGTGGTCAACCTTCTTAATGCATATATTGCTAAAACTATATTACCTAACGTGACGTATATTAACCCCTTTAAGTATATTTACTCTATATATTAGAATAGAGATACTAAATAGTAACTAAGTAGAGACTATAACTATATTAAAACGCTTAAGTATTATATTACTTACTATAAAGCTAAGTATAAAGCTAAAAAACTAGCTTTAATAATACTATTACTATAATTATAATTACTATTAGTATTTAATATTATAGTTTAAACCGCCCTAGTAATAGCTAAAAAGCTTAACTTATAGCTAGGTAATAACTATAAAGTAGCTTTAGGAAAAGGAAATATAACTATAACGAAAATTCTTTTAGTACTATTACTTTATAAGATTCTAAGTAACTAAAGCTTATTACTAGCGTTAACGCTATATTAACTAAGAATATAGAAGGGAAGGGCTATTACTATAGTAATAATAGCCTACTAAGCTATAACTATAATAGTATATATTACTAACAAAATAGCATTAACTTATCGCTAAGCGTAAGAAATATACTTCCTGTTATATTAAGGAAGTTAATAATTTATAGCTAGGATAGCATTTTATACCTACTACTATAAGTATAAGTTAATAATAATAGCATAACGTAAATACTAGGTTAGGGGGTATATAAAAACCCTTCCTTATATAGTAACTAAAGCCTACTAACTAATACTACTAAAGATCAAAACAACTACTTAGCTATATAAGCCTAAAGTATAGCAACTAAAAAGCGTAACTTTAAATATATATAGCAGCTTAAAATTATAGGATTTTAACTTATTAGCACCTATTACCTATATCCCTTAAGTATTATTAAAATAATATACTATAATAGCATATAAGAATAACCTCTAATAAAGTTATACCTTAAGGAAAATAACATAAAAGCAGCTATATAATAACCCTATTCCCTAAGGTGTTATTAAGAAGATTTTAGTAGCCTAAGGATAGTATTTATTTACTGCTAAAGAAATAACTAAGAGTACTTATAAAGCTTTATTTTATAACTAAAAATAAGGCTATAGTATGCCTCCTAAAGCGATCATACCTAGCACTATATAATTAAGATTTAAAACTAAAGTAAATAGGATTTTTACTATCTCTCTATCCCTTACTACCTCTTACTATATATTCTATTAAGTCTATAACTAATTATATTTACTAAGTCTATAGTAATAATACTAGATAAACCCTAAGTAATATAAATAGTATATAGATCACTAAGTAATAACTAAAGCTAAGATTAATAATTAAAGTCTTCTTTAAGAGGTATTATTACTAAAGATCCTAAGATTTAATAGTCTATCTAATTTATACCTTAATAAATATAACTACTATATAAGCTAAAATATATAGCTAACTAAGATTATAAGGAAATATATATATAAAAGCTACCTATCATTATTACTAATAAATACCTACTAAATATATTAAAAAAAGAGACTACTAGAGGTTAACTTATAATTAATAAGAAATAAGTATATTAACACGCTAAGAATATATACTTACGTTAACTAAGATAAGTATATAAGAACATAGCTAGAGCTAGATTTATTAGAATATAGCTAGAGCTAGCTTTATTAGCCTACTAAATCCTTACTAAAAGATTATACCTCCTTCTTATACTTAGATCTAGGACCTCACTAAGTGAAAACTCTAATTAAACAGTATAAAGTAACTAGTAGTAAATTAGCTAATAGATATATATACCCTAGTAGCTTCAGCCCCTAGGAAACGTTATATAACTAAGTATAGTTAATCTAAATACCTAGTTAATAAGATTAGAGTTAATATAATAGTAGGTATAAATATAGTAATAATAGAGCTACTAAGTAATACTATACCTACTTAAAACGCACCTAAGATTATAAAAATAAGAACCTAAGCCTTAAATACCTTAGAAAATAAACTCTAGAATATACTATCTTTAGAAAGAGCTAATCTATTAACAATTTCAATCCTAATAGTAAAGAACAAAATAGCAAAGTCTTTTACTATCTTAATAAATATATTACTATAAGGAAGGCTATTAGAGGAAGACTCTAATAACGCTACTATAGAGATAACTAATAGATAGATTAGCTATTATCTAAATAAGTATATTAATAAAGATCTCTTTAGTAGGGACTTATAGTTATAGTTTATATTAGATTTTAAGGGATAAATAGAATAAGCCTTTACTATAATAGGGAAATAATTATATATTAAACTCTATAACTTTCTATAATAAAGAGGTATATGCTTTACTATAGGAAGGTTTACTAGCGTTATAAGAGAACTAGCTTAGATTATATATACTAAATTATTTCTACTTTAGATAATACTATAACTATAAAAGGAGGTAAATAATTACTTAAAACTTAAAAGAAGGTTTTAGAGAGATCTAGAACTAAAAGAAGACTTAATAAAAGAAAATAATAATATTATAAAATACTTTAAAAGCCTCTAAAGCTATAAGTAAACACCTCCTCTATAAGACTAATAACTATAAAAAATACTAAGTTACTAGACTCTCCTATATATTAAAAGCTATCGTTAAGTATTAGCAATAAGTAAAGTATACTTTTAAGAATTAGAAAATATAAAACTTAGCTAAATATAATTATTACTATTTTTTTAGCTTAAAATAGAGATATCTATAGCTTTTACTATATCTTAGTAATAACCTATATAAAGCTTTATATTAAAATAAATAGTAGATCTTATTAAGATCCTCCTAAAAGAAGGATAGTATAGTAGTAATAAATATAAAGTGCTAAATAATAAGATTAGTATCTTCTAAAAGATATATACTTTAATAGGTATTAATAAGAGATATATAAATAATATCTTCTACTTAATACTTAAAAGTACTATAAGTATATACTACTATATAAAACTTAATAATAAGCTACTAAGTTTTAGTAAGAAAATAATATACTTTAAAAGATACTTTAAAGCTCTAGAGACTATCTAAGTTTATATTATAGAGTAGTAGAACACTATACTAGTAAGGATTATCTAGGAAAATAACAATAAGAACACTCTTAAATGCTTTAAAGAGATAATAATAAGACTTAATAGAATATAACTAACCTTACTATTAAACCTCTAGTCTAATACTATCATAACGCTTAACTTAATTAATATATACTAAAGTATATAAGAATATAAAGCTATTTTTAATATACTAGTAAGTACTTATAAAAGCCTCTAAAGTTCTCTTAGATTAGCTATTACTATAAAACTTAAATTAAGAGGGAAAGTATAGTTCCCTACTAATACCTACCTTACTAAGAGAAAGTACTATAAGAACAGTAAGGAGAGACGCTATAAAAATATAAAAAGCCTATATAAAACTTTTAGATATAAGCTTTAAATATATTATAAAAGATACCTTTAAAAGAAGTATTAGGTCTACTTTTAGGAGAAGTACTAGTTAATAAGATATATAGAAGAGGATTAAAAGAAAGTATATAAGTAATATAAAAACTAATAATAAAAAAGCGCCTATAAAACCTATATATACTTCCTTATAGACTTTAAAAAGCTTAATAATAGCTTTAAAAGAACTATATTAATAGAAGAAACTAATATTAACTATTACTACTAGAGACCTAGCTCTAGTAATAATAAAGATAACTTTAAGAGTAATAAAGATATATAAGATATACTAAGTACTATAGATATAAACTTAGTAATAGCTATACTATAGTTAATTTAGTTTAATATAAGATAGATATATATCTACCTCGCTAATAAAGTATCTTAATATAGTAAAAGTAAATTAAACTCTAAAAATATTAAGATTAAAGCTAAAATACTATAAACCTTCTTACTTAGTATTATTTACTTAGCTAAGGAGTTTTTTAAAATTATACTAGATATAAGCACCTCAGAGTACTTAATAAGTAGTAGAAAATAATTTAAAGCTCTCTAGAAGTAATATCCTATTAAACTTAATAAATTAAGAGTAAGTAAAGCTAAAATATAATTTAGTCCTAGGAAGAAAGTTAACTCTCTAAGTATAGCTATTATACTAACACTATTAGGAAATATCATATTCTATATCCTACTTATAAATATACTATTCCTTTTCTATATATAAGATATAAAGAAGATAGGTATATTATATAACTTCCTAACTAACCTAATTATAAGAGGTAATATTAGTATACCTATTATAGATAGATAGGGGTATCTATAGATACTCCTTAACTAAGAAGAGATACTTATAGATAGCTAGTTTACTAAATAAGAAGTTTAACGCCTATATAAGAGATTTAGCTACTTAATAGTAAAACGCCTATAAGATCTTCTTAATAGGTCTAAATATAAAGTTAAACAATAGATTATTAAAAAGATAATAACTTACTATAAACGCTACTAGAAAAATAGTATAAGCTTACTTAGATTTAAGTTAAGCTTTAAGGATAATATTAACTTTAACTATATAATTATTATTAATATAATCTAAATAGATAGAGAACTTATACTATATATAATTAATAAAGTAATAGCGTTTAATATAGCTTAGTTCCTATTAGATTAAATATTAGAAGCTATTTAGAAGATAATATAATAATACTAGATTAATATCTATATTAGACCTCTAAATTATATCATTATAAACGCTAGAATAAACTATATCTCTAGTAAGTTTAAGATAAATATAGACATAATAGGAATTATAATTAAAGCTATTTTTATAGAGGTATATAATAATATAAGTAAGGTTAAGAGATACTATATACCCCTTTAGAGGGTATATTAAGTTATTTAGAAGGACTACTTATTAATAGACTATAAGAATATCCTATAAATAGTAGTAAAAGCTATTAATAATATAGTAAAACTAGATAGCTTTATACTAACTCTCTTTATCTTTAGTATATACCTAAGGATAGTTAAAGAATTACTACTAATACTAATAATTATAGAAAGAATAAGAATAATCTATAAAACTATAAAAGAAGTCTAAAAGATTAAAGCTAATAGGTAAGTTACTACTATACTTAGTATATATAATAGCTTAAATATATTAAAAACTATAGACCTTATTATAAATTTAAATATCCTTATCTACTATAAGAAGAAGAGCTAATAAAGCTTATATTAACTTATAACTTCTAGAAGAGAGGAATATATTATTAATATAAGTATTAAGATATCTATCTTCTAATTAATATATATTAAGCTATTCTATAAAAACCTAGAGACCCCTTAGAATAAGCTAATTAAGGATAAAACTACCTTTAGTAATAAGAGCGTTAATAAACTAAAAAAACTAATAGAAAACTATATTATTATTAACTCTAACTTTCTATAAAAGAAAATACTAATATAACGTAAATATAGTAAACCTTTATACTATATATTAATAATAGCTTTCTAGATATCTATTTTTATATAGGAAATAGGCTTAAATTTATAAGAAAAAACTCTTAATAAGCTTATAACTAGCTAGTTTATAATAGTAAAAGAGATAGCTACTTTAGTATAAGTAGTTTAACTATATAAAGATAGTATTATTAAGATATCTAGTAAGCTATTTAAATAAGCTTCTATAATAGAGATTAATAGCCTTATTAAGAAAAGTATTCTTTACTTTATTAAGTTTAACCTATACGTATATAAAGGTAAATAATTATTTAATATATATATTATATATAAAGTTAAGGAAAAAGATAGGAAACTATATAAGAAAGTATAACTTATAGTATAAAGGTATAGTAATAATAGTAAGAGATTTATCTTAACGTAAAGCTTTATAATATAATATACTAGCTAAAGACTCCTCTTTATTATTATACCTATACTTATAATATCTTTCTACTTTATAGTATAGTTAAGAGATATAATATAGGCCTATATTTAAGTAATTAAAGCCCTCTTTAGATCTATCTTTACTTAACTACCTATATAAATCTACTATAAATACCTAGAAAATACTATTATAAAGATTATTAAGTTACTATATAGGCTTACTAAATTAAGAATATACTAATAGGAGATATATAGTAAGTATTACTTTATAAAGCTCTTAATAAGAGCCTTAATATATAACCTATACCTAATAATCTCCTCAAATAAAAACCTAATAGTTAGCATTATTAGTATATAAATAGATAATACCTTTAGTATTACTAACCTTATATTTACTATAAAAGAAGAAGAAGAGCTCTAGTAAGTAGGATTTATAGTAAAACTAAAGGAATACTTAATAGAAAAACACCTTATTATATTTAATAGAGGTATTATATCCCTTAAGTAAAGAAATATCTACTTATATTAGAAAGGGTAAGTATAAAAGCTTTACCTTATTAATATAAAGGTAATAGAGGATAAAATAAAAAGATAATATATTAAATAACATACTTATAGAGTATATATTATGTTAATCTGCTAACTAGAAGTATATTTTAACCTCTCTACTATAACTTAATATTAGAACCTAATAGTAGATAATATTAAGGCACTAAATAAGTATATTAAATAGTAAATAATAAACGTAAACTAAGGATTTTAATATATCCCCCTTAACCTATTAGAAGCTAAGTTATTTATATTTATTAATAAATCTTTTGCTAATAATAAGGATATAACCTCCTAGCTAAGCTTTATAATTATCCTTACTAATAAGAAGTAAGTTAATAATACGTTTAAGATAACTAGGAATATAGTTTACTATAGTTTAACTAAGAGCAAATATATTATAAAAAGTATACTAACCTCTAAAGTATATACTATAATAGTAAGTATTAATATAGTATACGCTATAGCTATAACCCTTAAGATTATTACTAATAAGCTTAACTAACTAGTAATCCTAACTATTATCTATATAGACTTCTACTTACTTTATAAATACCTTATTAAGCTTAATACTATAAAAGAGAAACACCTAATAATTAATATTATAGTAATCTAAGAATTATATAAATAATAAGAAGTAGAAGAAATATACTAGATTAATAGTAATAATAACCTTATTAATATCTTCACAAAAGGTATCCTAAATAAAGTATTAGAAGGCTTTATTAATACTAATAAAGTATATATATATATAGAGGGATAGGTTAATTAAGAGTGATATATAGTAAGGAGATAGTATTAGAGATAGAAGCTTAGCGTTAAAAGCCTAACTACTATATTATATATTAGCTAGTAGTATATAGGATAGAAAGGAAATATAGTAAGTTATATACTTTACGTAAAAAATATAGTAATTATATTATTATAATATATATAGCGTTTTTAAGCGTTTTATATAGTATATAGTATATAGCGAGAAGAAAAGACTACTAGTATTAGAATAATACTATACTTACCGCTTAGTATAGATATAGTAGAATCTAGCTAATAAGAGGGCAGAGATCTCTTTAGCTCTTAATACTATATTACTACCCTCACTACTATATCTATAACTTTAATATATAATATATTTTCACCTATATTTTATAACCCCTTATATTAACTAGGTAAAAGGCATCACTAGTACCTGTACTAACATTTCTCTAATATACGCTAATCAATAAATACTGCTCTAAATATGATTCTTATGTCTTCCGGTAGCTTTAGACCAGAATTCCTGATGCCACTACTAGCTGAAGGTAAAGATAGAAGTACATAAAGACTGGCAGGGACAACGAGCAGGGGCGACGAGCAGGGACGAGGAACAGAGATGAGGGGCAGGGACAACAGGAAGGACGACAGTAGGAACAATAAGAGAAACAACGTTCATCTATTGTACCTCAATCAGTTGTCTACGTACTAGCACGAGATATTTCGCATATCATGCTATATCAAATGTTGGTGCCTGTTTAGATGATAATCCTCTTCAGCTTAACCTTACTTTACCTCGCTTCTTCTTATGACCCTCAAGCTTGAGATTTTTGATCTAAACTGACTGAAATGTCATACAAGCACCAGTTCCCTTAGCAACAAACTTGGTATCCGGGACTCAGAGGCGTCGCAAGGGCTCAGTATCACGCTATCCTCACGACGAAAACCTCCAAAGCGACATTTGGGCTCTTATCGGTGTCATCCTCCTTCGTCAACTTTTCCTACCATCAATAGAACACCGATAATCTGCCCGCAAGAGGACAGCTCAACAATCAATACGAGTGGATTTCAAGCCTCCAACCAAAACCCCTCGACGGGGGGTCTCGGCATTTCCCCAGCCACATGGCGGTCTTCCCTCGTCACCCCGCAGACAAGCTGACAAGTCCAGTGATCAGGCAGCTGAGAGAAAGTGCCAGCGGTAGGCGCAGATGGAGAGGAATCGATGGAGGTCTTGTGAGACAGGAAATGCACAGTGGTTTCGTATGTTGCGCATCGTAAATGCCCGCTGCGGTGCGCCCCCCTTCAGCAATCATAGCAGAGCCGTCCCCCGTCTAACAGAAATCCCTGCGCGCCGACATGTCATGACGATGACGGTGCGGATTCTGATCTGCTTGATCTACCCGTCCTCGTTGATCATGGGGTCATTCGAGCGCTGCCATCGACTTCGGCAATCGACTACTTCGTAAGGACTAACGCTTCCGATCAGTCAGAGCAGGGATTGAGCCGCTGGGGATATGTGACAAGCCGTGGGTGAGGGGAAAGTTCCAAAGCCGGTACATGAGAACAGGGCCCGATGGAACCTGGTCGGTGTGTCGTCGTCGTCGTCGTCGTCGTCGTCGTCACCGAACGACATCATCGCCACAGCTGCGGCATGGAAGCAAACTCACGCCCTGCGGTGGAGGAGACGGTGCACTTTGACAGACTGAAATGAGCACATGCCCGAGAACTTCAAATGATGTGCCCATATACAAGCACAAGGTCAGCGCTGCAGGTCTCATCACTCGGAGTGACACGGGACAAATCAGCCGCCCCCAGGATTTCAGCACTAGCAGCCGCCTACCTCAGGCGTCGTGTCAACCTCACAAATGGCAGGCCCTGGAACTTGGCCTCCGGGGCCGATGAGTGGTGAAGGCGAGACTCTCCCCGACAACATAGGTCGTGGACAAACTGAAAGGGAAAGCCGGGCTTCGATGACCCGAGGGATGTCCCGATTGGAAGGCGAATGGCGGCGGTCACAAGATCGGTGAGCACGGTTGAGGGGCTGCGAAGGCAGACGGGCGGGAACACGGCGTGCCAAGGCAAAATAGACTGCTGGAAAAGAAAGGAGGATGGTGACACCTCGCATCCATCGGGTCAGTTGGTGTGAGCTCTCACTGACGAATGTCGATGAGCGAGCGGCCCGGGAGGCGAATGATCTGCCCGTTGTGAGACGTGCACCTTTTTTGAAGCTGAATCATCGTCCTCGCAGTGGTGGTGGTGTACTTTCCGTGAGGGCTTTGCTAAGGGAGGGTGGTCAGTGAGACGGAAAGATGATGGCTTGCCGTAAGGCTGAGTCGAGGAAGAAACTTTGTGCAACGTGAACTCGGCTCTTGGGCGGGAACGGAGAGGCTGACGATGTCCTTCGTAAGCAGCGCCCTCACGACTTCAAACTGTGGCAAAGGCAGTCGATGAGTTGAGAGGTTCAGACCGAGAGCTGGGGAACAGGAATGAGGGAATGTGCACCGAGGTAGCAAATTACTGATTACTCTTCATCTCCAAGAGCTTCGAGGTAAAGGCAGGCCAGGGCAGGTCGTAGCGATAAAAGATGTGACGCTCCAAAGGTCGGCAAGGCTGCGGCGGGCATTGAGGCCTCTCTTGGCTCACCGTCGGTGAATGGGTGATCAACGACGCATGGGATACGCAAGAGGAAGGAAGCTGAGAAGATGTATGCAGGTATTGTGTAGGTAGCTAAGGTAGGTAGTTCAATCTAATCTCGGGTGGGTACCTGTCTTCTGCTCTGGGCAGACAGAAGACACACTGCGCAGCTGCAGCGGGGCAGGTTGGGTCGGATGATCAGCCCTCAATCAGAAAACCCGGAGCCCACCTGAGTGTGCCTGCTGCAAGACCGTGACAGCTCGAGGTCCCCACCGTGATCCCCATTCCCTCGGGTCATACATTTGACGGTACCTGGTTGAAAGCGGCCACAAGCGCCGCGTGTACTGTTATTCTGTCGCCTGTCTTCTAGGTCCTAGGCAAACATCCCGACGCCGCTCTCACCGTGAGCAAAGCCTCACACTGCCTGCCCTGTTTACCGCCTGGTCACGCTCCGCAACCTGGACAAGGTACCCGATTCGCCGACGCTCCCCGAAGCGCGATCTCATTTACGGCCGGGGATAGCGTACGGATACACTGGACCTCTGTTGCGTCAGGTCCCGCTCCAACGACAGCTCCATGGGTCCCCCTGAGCAGTGCATTTTCCTCTTCCGTCAGACCTGGACCCATATCTGCGTCTTTCCCCCCTTGCAATGGGAGGGGAAATGAGATCAAAAGAGGAGGAGATACACGACCGGAGCCGCATTGTGCTCAGCTGAATCAGTCAACTCGACTGCATTGGTCTTGACAGCCAGCACCTTCTGGAATCAATCACCAGCGCACGTCAAGAATGGGGAGGTGAGGGACGGGAGCTGCCCCGGTCTTCGGCGTCCGGTCTCCACTCTCCGGTCCCCGCCCCCGCGCAGTAGGTGAAGGGCGGGAATAATTAGGGCCATGCCGAAAAGAATGCCTCTTCTAGCGCTGCTACCCTGCTCCGAAAGTGAAAGTACTGCACCTTCCTACCCACATTCAGCTAAGGTATCCGTATGTAGCAAGGAACAGGGCAGGGCGGCAGGCATCTCGTGTCGGGTGTGTCCAGCATGTCTGTCTGCTGCGTGTCCCGGACCGACCGTCTTTTTCTTTTCTTTTTTTTTTTTTTTTTTTTTTTCTTTCACACACACATTGCTTTTTCTTTTTTCTGCCCAGCCAACCACCTCTCTTGCCCCTCACTTTAAGGCTCAACCCTTCTTGCCCGAAATTTCCTCCTCGGAAGGTCTTAGACTCCTCACTAAAACACTCTTAGCTTCTAAACTAAAACAACACGTCTGAGGTCCGGGATGTCACTCAAAAACCTTAATTGGACATCAGTTGAACCGGTGGACCCCTCACACGTTTGACGTCGTCTATTCCCATCTTGACATCACGTTGCACTCTCGGAGCGTTGGGGGGGAGGGGGCACCAAAAACAAAAAAAGAAACAAAAACGAGGGAAAAAAGGGTGATGCGCGATGAGACATGCAGACGGTTTTTTTCTTTCCCCTTCTTTTTTTTTCTTTCCAAAGAAACCTCGACGTAAGCCCTCCCACAACAGGAGAACAGTCCGGCGGAGAGAGAGGAGGCCAGTGTGAGTAACAAGGGTTCATTTTGAACCGGGGACCAAAATCGACATCATGATTAGATCCATGCATGGCTTGCAGCCAGCTGTAAGTCGCGGTTTGTTCTCTGTCATTCCAACTTCCGCCGGTTTCGTTCATTTCGCGACGCCTGCGATTCGCAACGTCAGTCCGTCTTGCCTCCCACTTCCCTTGGATCCGGCGCGCACACTCAAATACCATGTTCTTGTTCTCCGAATACCTCTCCACGTCACATGAGTCTCCTCCATCAAAGATGACAACCGTCAAATGGTACCATACTGGGTCCATCACCTCCCAGCCAAGCGCCGTGAACCAACACCTTGGTGCCAGAATGCAATCTTACATGCGACTTGACTGAGAACCCTCCAACCAACCCAAACCCACAAAATCACCTGTCATATTCGTCCGGGCCAGGAACTAGAGGCAGGTCACAGGGGCTGCCGTAGGAGGGCGCCGGGATGCGCTGATGCGGTGCGACGAACCCTCCATCATCCGATTCCCATCCGAGAAGCTACCTTCCGCCTCTCTCTGCCTGCTCTCCGCCGACATCAAGGGGCGCCCCCTCCCATTACACCCCTTTGATGGAGGGCCGCACTTTTCACGGTTAGCTGCGCGAGTACACACCACCACACACACAGGAAGCATCCACCAAACATTCCAAGCCCATTCATCAGCGACGGGAACTAGCAGAACCCCCTCCTCTAGACTTTTGCCCCTGTATCATCCCAACCATTGTCGGGCCACATACTACAGTGAAAGGGAGAAAGCCCGCGTAGCACGCCCGGCGTCTCCCGCCCGCAAACTCGCATGAACCAGCGGCTCCCGGCATCATCACCACCTACTCCCTCAGCCCCCTTTGCAATTCCACCTCTGCCCGCCGAGCTCACCGTAAATCAAGCCATCGCCCCCCCTTCCCGTCGTTCATGCTGTGTTCCGACAAGGTTCGTATAGAACCAGACCAGCGGGTTCTGTGTGTAGGTGTTGTGCCCGTCACCGCATACACACTTTCTTCTTCCCGTTCCTCTTCTTCTCCCCGTTTCTTCACCGTTTCGCGTTTGAGGCTAGGTGGGACGTGTATGGATGTGTGTGTGTGTGTGTGTGTGTGTGTGTGTGTTGGAGAGACAGAGAAATGGAGGGGGGGGGCAGCGGAGGTAACGGGGAACACTTCCTTGAAACAGCCCTGAGAACGAGGGAAAAGAAGGAGGAAAGAAGAGGGGAACAGCCCGGAAATGGCACTCGTTGGTGCGACGCACACCACGACAAGCCAACCAGTCTCACTTCTCTCCAGGCCACCCTCCCCCCCTCTTAACATCCCATTATTCCATATTGTTGTTGCTTCTGTAGTCTACCCATTGCTGCCACGCGCTGCAGCCCGTCCAATGTCAACCCTTCGTCTACCCGATGGCGAGGCAGGGATCTACCGGGCCAAGCCGACATGAAAGAAGTACGATGCAGGAAACTGCCGCAACAGAACCTGAAGTTTGCCCTTTGATCCGCCATGGCTTCTCTCTGTCGCTGTCTCTCTCTCTCTCTCTCTGCATTCGCGGCGACGACCGCCTGCGGGCCCTTGCTCGGTCTTGCATCCAGCTAAACCCCGGGGCCGTCGCATCTACACCCGTTCCGTAGCCCATCCCGCTGCCTGAATGCATCTCTATTGAGAAGCTCATTGCATATCGCCCAGTCGGGGCTGGTCCCGAATCCGCATGATGGCCAAAGACCATCATCAGAGCAAGAAGTGGCAAACAGGCACGCAAATATACACGAGAAAGCAAACTGCGCATTGGTTGGCTTCGTCTGCTGAGGAGCGAAAGGGTATGTCATATTTTTGCCTCACATCAGGTATTGCAAAAAGAGCATAGATAACAGATACGCAAATACTGCACTCCCAGGAAGAAAACATACCAAGTACCTGGCATCGGCGCCCGCCCATGCTTCCCCAGTACCTGGCCCAAGTTTCCAAGCCCTAAACGGCTCGTGTCCTGACGACTCGAGCCGTATCCTGAACGCCGGTCCCTGTCTTTCTCTTCACCGGCCTATCCTCTCGCCCGCCCTTTGTCTCATCCGCAAGTGTGATATCATCAAAAAAAAAAAAAAAAAAAAAAAAAAAATTTTTTTTTTATTAAAAAAAAAAAAAAAAAAAAAAATTATTAAAAAAAAATATACCAAGGTAAAAAAAAAACGAGGGGGGACAACCAAAAAAAAAAA
>JAKMXC010000052.1:0-170325 GCA_025328345.1 Colletotrichum sp. SAR11_59 | reverse complement strand
CCTACTGGGGCGTCATGGAAATGCAAGCCCGCCTCCTCGCCGCCCTCTGGACCTCCTCCCCCGCTCCTCCTCCCGCGCTCTCAAACGCCCTCCTCGACGACGCCTCCGACTGGCGCACCGTCTCCCTCCGCGACGACCCGCGCTGCTCCCAGTTCCCCATGGGAGACTACGCCTACCTCATGCAGGAATTCGCCGCCGCCCTCTCCATCCCCATCTCCCCGGCCCCGACCCCGGCGACCCCCGAGCTGCCGCACAACAACAAGCCAATGGACATCCTCACCCCCGCGCGCTACCTCTCCCCGCTCGCCTCCCCCGAAGCCGAGGCCGAAGCCGCCGCCTCCCTCGCGCAGACCCACGCCACCGCCGTCGCTGGGCTGACCACCCCGCGCTTCGTCGCCAAGGCCGTCTTCCGCAGTTTGCTCGGCACATGGTCCCTCGAGCGCTCCCTCACGAGCCGTCTGCCGACGCATCCCAGCGGCCACTTCAGCGGCACCGCGCGGTTCCTGCTGCGCGACAAGACCGCCGACGGGCTCAAGTGCGTGTCGGGCTCTGTTCCAGGAGAGGATCCTGAGGATGAAGGGTTGGCGACGGAGTACCTCTACATCGAAGACGGGGAGTTCCGCGCCGATAATGGGTTAGTGTTCAGGGCGACGCGGCGTTACGTATGGCGGTACGACGAGAAGAAGGACTGCATCAGCGTGTGGTTCGTCAAGACGGATGATGCGAAGAGGGCGGACTACCTCTTCCATGAGATTGAGTTCTTGCCGTCCAAGGGAGAGGATGCCAAGGGATGGAAGGCGCAGGCTGGGCATCTCTGCATTGATGATTTCTATAATGTGAACTATGACTTCACGTTCCAGAGTGTAAATTTGAAGGAGTGGAATATCGGGTACACGGTGAATGGGCCGAAGAAGGACTACACGATAGCTGGGATGTATAGACGACAGACATAGACAGATATTACAGCCGGCAGGATACCAGAACTGAATTGTATGGAAGCTTCGTTTTGAAAGGAGTTTCTCAGGTAGGGGTAGAGTACTATACGATTTGGTCCTGGCTATGAATGCTATTAACGATGCATACCTATGTGGATACTCAGACACAGTTCTCCGGTGTTCTCTCCATGTCCCCAGGCAAGCCTCAACGTGGCTCAATGTCAATCCGTGTGACTCCCAAAGCGTCTTCTGCAAATCGAACATCGATTCCAGTGCCCGCCAGCTCCTGCTCTTACTCTCTTGGAAATCGGTAGAATCTCTTCTCTAACGCTCGGTTCGTAGAGGGTCGCACGGAGCAGGCAGTGACTCTGGTTAAAGTCTCCGCCGCGGATGCAGATGCAGTTTTGTCAACCCGCTACGCATCGTCGTCGACGTCCGGCATCAAGATGTCACCGTCGCAGTCAATCTCACGCAAGCTACCATCTGCTTGTGTTGAAGCTCGTGTCGTCCGTGGTTGCCTCCCGGTATTGAGAGCCCAGCATCGCCCCAAGCCTTCGGCGCTGAAGGCCCAGATAAGCATGTCGGGACCCGAATCCACCGCTAGAGCTATGATATCCGAGCAGACGTCCACATGTTGACTAGGAACATCGATTGGGAAGGAAAGGCTGTCATGAGAGCTCGCTGTCGGATGTGCGGTATTGTGCGCAGCGACGAAGGAAAGAATCGACGGCTTTGGCCACCACCATCTCCACTGTGCCACTGCTCCGTCGAGGTCTTCCAGAGTGCCATAGAAGCTAATATCACGGAACACGTCTGGCGGTATGGTGTAGCAGACGACAAGTTGTTTTTCGGCTTCCTGTGAGCTTTCTTCAGTGGTATGCGTTGTTGGAAACACAGCAACAACACGCACGCCATGTCTGAGGTCGGTACTCGCGGCGTACACAGTTGGGGCACTTGAGGTGGCGCCGACAGGTGGTCTGAACTGAGCCTTCAATTGGAATTGCGCGGTGGAACCTCTTGGTGCGTCTGCGCCCAAACACAGTGTTCCGCTTCGAGGGTCCGTAAAAAGAACGTGTGAGCCATCACTCAGAGGAACAGCGTGCGTGTTGACCCAGGACTCAGCCGAACCGGACCATGATTGAAGATTATGTTCTCTGGCTCCGGGACTTTGACGTGGAGTGGTAGAAGTGAATGAGTCGGCAAGTTGCTCGGTGACTGTGTGAATACTGGTAATTGACGTCCTTGGACCGCCGGCGGTTGTTTTGAGGCTGTAGACAACGGCTGTTTCATCAAAGTTTTTGAACCTTGCGAATGCGTCGTAAATGGGATGTGTCGCAGGACCTACAGCGGTGGCTGAGCTGATGAGCCGGAGCCACAGCGACGTATCAACTCCAGATGCTTCGGAGCTGGGCGGAAGGAAGTACAGAAAGTCACTTTCTGTGGACAGAGGGAAGCGTCGAGCGAGGTCTTGGCCAGTTGGCTCGTCAACCTAGTGAAGCTCAACCGCAGACGCGCAGCCGAATGCTACACACTCGCGATGTGGACACATTGCAACGGAACGGGGCTGATCATCAGCGCCACCGACGCTGTAATAGATCCTTCGTAGGATTGGTGGTTCGCGCCACGCGTGCCATTGTTGGCAGACGCAATCCCCATCTGGATTTATGTATGAAGGTTCCGCGTCGTTGTCTGAGTGGCCTAAAAGAGCCTGGGATGAAGTAGTCTCCCAGTCAGATCTTTCGTGGGAAGATAGATCACAGACCAGACCAACCTGTTCTTCGATGAGAAGACCAACGGTTTGTCTTCCGAGGCTGGCATCCATTGCGCAAGCGATGATGTTCGCAGGACACAAGATCCTCGCCACGGGCCTAGGTAGGCCTCTGGGGCGGGAGCCGTCTGCTAAGGCCGACTGTGCCCAACGGGAGCGACAAGGCTCACATCGGTGATCCAGCTCGTAGATGTCGAGTGTTCTGTTGTGGCTGGCCATCAAGAACCGACCACACACACTGGTGCTGAGTTTATATGCACCTGTACCATCCCGACAATCCGAAAACAGCGTTTGGCCGACCTCGACAAAAGCGGGCTGCTCGCTGGAGCACTGGCAGCAGAGAGTGCATTCCCTCGATAGCCATTTTGACATTGTCCATATTTCATCGAGATATTGTATCCGTTGAGAAAAGAGGCCGAGACCGAGAATGTCTTCGACACTTGACCACCAGCCCCCCCTTTTGAGCATCTGAACGAGGATGGATCGGTTGAGGCTTAACGTGAACCAGGAGCAACAGGTATGTCTCGCGGAGTTGAAGTCGCAGGGATGGAGGTAAAGGTAGACTTGGTGCAGTATCTCGACAGGAAGTCGCATGGGCGGTGTTTCGGACGTCGCAGTGATGCGGGTGTCGTCGCATTCGAAACCTAGCAGCTCAGGTAGCTCGCCATCCGCGGTTGTGAGGTAATGAATGATGGGAGAAGTCATGACGGATGTGGTATGTCAGAACGAATGTTGTTGGACGTGGAATAGAATTTGAACCCTCCGTCCGCTTCGAAGTCTAAAAGGATGATGCAGTGGAGCAACGTTGTGGTGTCAGTCGGAGGATGATGTCGAACGAGGTGGGAATGAAAGTGGCATGAAAGATGGTGTCAAATTCGAGCGGCCAAAAGCCGCCGCAGAAAGAAGGAGACACAAAACTTAAGACAAAATGCCAGCGCGAACGAAGTAGGTAGACCTACAAAGGAAGGACATGCCTGTCTGCCAAGATGCCCACTGGTGACCTGGGGAAAGCGCAAGTGCTGCGCCGGGCCGCGTGGCCCACTTTTCGTTCCTGAACACGGGGCCGAGCTGTTGCCGCCAAGGCCGCGAACGCCGAAAGTGCAGAGCCACTACACACAAAGGAGGCAAAGATGGAAAACCAACAAATCAGTCTGGGAGAGTTGGTCAAAAGGCAAAAAATGATCAGTGGGAGGCTTGAACTCCCGACCTTGGCATTACTCAACACGGCGGATGTCGTATTAGTACCACGCTCTAACCAACTGAGCTAACCGACCTCGATGATGGTACCGCCCCAAATATGCATTATGCAGGTAGCGGTGGATGACCGTAGAATCACGAATTGTAACCTCAACGACCCCTCCTCTCTTCGTTCCTCAGCTTCTGAGTTTCTAAGCGTCGAATGCACTGTATCTGCCCGCGAGACGCTTCAACGCTCGCAAGTCTTCCGCATGCCTCGTTAAGTGAGAAAACGCCAGGAAACGGTACCCCCTCAGCCCATCAGCATCCATCGTATCCATGGCGCTACCCAGTTCAGCGAGCCGGGTTTGCGGTCACCGAGTTGCAAACTTCACGAATGATATGAGCAGTCTCTTGTCTATAGACAGCTAGCCTGCAATGCACATTGAAATTCTCACTTGGAAGACTGAACAACGAAGGCCGTACCTGTCACTCCCTCAGGTGCATTGGTGATAGTAAGCTCACACGAGCTGCCCACCTCGTAGCTAACACTCCGCTGATCTGAAATCAGCACGCCACCACCACCAGAAGCCTGGGAGCAACCCCCAAACGACGATCCGCTTGCGGGGTCTTCAAGATGGACACGGCAGAGGGTTGCACCTGTTGCAGTGTGCACCAGAGCAGCATAGAGAGCCGCCAGCAGAAAATGCGGCCGCACCATCGCTGTAGCACCTCAGGGTTAGATGCATACGCCAGACGAAGCAAGCATGAGAAGACTCACGTACGAGATGGTGTGGACAACTGACTAGCTGACTGGAATGACCCTATGGCGGAACAGGAAGTCAGAGATTTGGAGTTTGGAAAAAAGGCAATGCGCCAACGAGACAATAATGATGACAGTGAAGGTGGTGACAATCTAGCTGGAGGTCCTTGCCAGCGGCACTTATGGCATTAAATACTCTCACCTGGATCATCGGTTTGGTACACCTGCTGATTCAATGCCACATTGAATGGTCGTCTCTTGTGGGGCGAGTTTGATGATTTCATGAACAGCAAGATTCAGGTAGAAAATCTATAGTAGCGGTAGTTGCGTCCAGCCTTCCCTGTCTCGTGTCACACCGCGCCTCGTTTTGCTCCCCGGCTTGTTGGTGATATTCACAGCTCCGCGACAATCGCAATGAGCATTCATGTCCGACTTGCGGGTTGAAGAAGATGGTCGAGCCATATCACGGTCTGAGACCGAACTCCTATCAATCAACTGGTTGCTGTAAGCAAGGCCGCAGCAATGTTAAGGTTTATCACAGCCCTGCGCCTCGGATATTCGGAGCCAAAAGCAGCAGAAAAATACCGACCACAGAAATAACAAGCAGGCTTTCGTCTCAGAGTACATGTATATGCATTCATGTGTCTGCCCGGAGTGCGGCAGTCTGTCTGCAAAGGTTACTAGCAATTAATCTGTGATTTCCCAATCCAACGGAAGACTGTTGATCGATACCGCCACTTGCTATGTGTAATGATCTAATCAGTATCCCAGCGGGCCGGTCCATCAAGGACAGCCGACGAAAGGGTTCGTCTCAACAGTCTTTAGCGCTAGAATGTGAAAGCGAGTTTCTTCCATGAGTCAGGTTTAAACCCCCATGTCATGTCTTGGCTGTTTGAGATCCTACCGGCCTGAGGCGGCGCGCCCGCTGGTACAGCAAGTCCGGCCATTTCTTGACAGCCAAACACCGACGAGAAGTTGCTTGCTCATGGGCTGTTCACCTTGAATTGCGTATTTAACAAGCTTCACATGCGCTTTATCTTCTCGAGACTTCAATCGGCTTCTAGCACGTCTTGTCACCCACTCTCTCAAACCATCCCTCCCTTTCATCTATTACTCACTTATACCAGGCCATAGTAGCCGTCGTCGACCGACGCTATCGCACTGTTACAAAATGCAGTTCTCTACCTTGCTAGTGGTCCTCTTCGCAGGAATCACCGTTGCAACCCCTGCCGTTGTCGAGCGTCAGCAGAACACTGTGGTACGTAAGCCATCTCACTATTTTGATGACGATCATTATGACTGATGAGATACCTTGTAGTGCATCTCCTGCCGCGACGATTGCACTCACAGTAAAGGAAGCGATGCCAACTTCAGGAAGTGTCTTAACACGTGCAACAAGGACCTTGGGTGCACGCTGTGACGTTGGAATGATTTGAATAAGGGCACAATGTATGGATCCGCAAGATATGTCTGAGATGTTTAACAACAGCCGATGCTTTGGAATTAGACACGTCTGCGGTTGATGGTGCGTGATCAAGGCAGAATGAACATAGTTCTTCGCTTAAGCTCAAAATTGCAAATTGTAACCTGATGATTCTTGCCTCAGATTTGCCGTGTGTGGTGCCTGCATCGGATGCCAATTTGAGAATTGAAAGTTGAGCGGTGATTTCACCGTCGTTGTTGAACTCGAAGTCGGTAGAAGGGCGTGAGTTGAGTGGTGCAGTTGACGTGAGAAACAATCCGTTCAATCCGAGCTCCCGGGTTACATACCGGCCCCACCTGTCCGGAGCGGTTGCCGCTTGGTGTTCATATCCAATGTCTTGTTAACATCTGTCAGGGAACCTTTACGTTCCGCCATGTCATGTATTTTACATTGAAGCTGTAGGATGAGGGAGAAAGACTCAAGAACCCGTTCGCGGACGACGAGGAAGACGACGACGCCGACAGCGTTGACGACGATAACGACGGTCATCACGGCTCTGGAGCAGCTGGTGCGGTGACGGACGCGTGGGCTGCGTCGGTCCGGGAGTCTCGAGGAATTATTTTTGCTTCCTGCCATCACCGTCCTCGTTCTCAACTAGCGCAACTAAGTGTTGACAAGTTGGACGACAAAGCCTCCATGAGTGACTTTCTCGACGCTGCTTGTGAGGCTGATCGGAACATCACAACGTCACAAGTTCTTGAGCTGCATTCATGATGATTCTTTCTAGAACTACCGCGCTGTAGGATTTGTGCAGTCAATTCTAATGCAGTAGCGCTATTAAAAGGTGCCCGAGTCTGGAATCGTCAAGCCGGAAAGGTGGGTCTTTCGGTCGAAGTCGACGCACTGGAGGTTTGCGGTGACTTTCGGTCGTCCGTGGCCAATGAGATTTCAGAAGACATTCGTTAACTCTCAGTTCAAGGTGACCGGTCGTGGGTTGTTTTTTTGGTGGCCGCGAGCCTTCCGTTGTGGTGTGGGATGGGGAAAGGCACGTCGGGGCTCCGCTCCTGCCATTTGCTGACAGAACTTTGCGAACATTCCCAGACGGGAAATTGGCGTTGGATACAACCATCGATGTCGACGCGCTTCAATCTACTTCCACCATTTGAGCTTTACAGCGAAAGTGGTCAAAGATCGCAGGCAGAGAACGCCCTTCCATCCGCTGTGGGTCCGGTCCGGCAGTCTCCCGTGTACAGATTTTGGTCGCAGGCTACCCCAAATTGGAACCTCACCGGGACCATCAAAAGCACACGTGCGGTATCGCGCCGCAGTACTTCGATGTCGGTAAAGACTTCATGGCGAGCCGCGCCGTCTCAATCCTCCATGCGCGGCCCTGTCCTCGCCATCGGTGGTGTGCCAGCGGTCCGGCCGGTCCGGGGCGATCGAGGTGAACGATTCAGGCGATTGTCGGCTCGTCGAAGGCACCCCGGTTGGTCTGGCATGCGGTAAGCCGCCTCCCTTTCCTCGATACTGCTTGGCGTTGGCGCAAAGATCGAACGTGACTGGCTGACATTCTCAAAAGAGATAGAGCCAAGAGCAATTCCTCGTCATCCCGCCTGGGCGTGGCTAGCAAGATAAACTCTTTTAGATTTCAGCGTGCTAGCGGCACTGCGACGGCACCACCACCGCCGACCACGAGGCGCGGAGACGCGGGTACCGCAAGTCGCGAGCTCCGACTTTTAGACACGGCGCTCGCTCCACCAACACCCGCTACCTGCAGCAGTGCAGCGATAGTCAACGGTCTTCCGAATCGAATGCACCCATGACCACCAAATCCTTGGATCATCGATATCCGCGACAACGGTCTGGGTATTGGGCATCAACCACGAGAACCCAAGCCCGCGTAACCCTCCGAGTTTGGAGGCACCAACGCTCGCCATCCCACGCTATCCACACGCAAGCCCTTCACCTGCTTCGTCTCTCCCGCTGGATGCACTCCCCCCTCCGCTTATTACCATCCCGACAAACTCCCGCCATCTTGGCTCATCTCTCAGAGTGCGTTCTTGACCCCTGTTATCGTAAGATGCTCTGTCATCGAGCCCCTTGAAGGACGCGATAGTCCCTTTATCCACACACGATCTTATCCAGGCAATTGACAGTCTGCAGGCTGCCTCAAGCGATATCGGTCCAGTTCCAAAACCGAATCCCCTCATTAGTTCAATCCCCTCTTATTAACCTCTTGGTTATCTTGTGAGAGAAGGGATATGCAGTGGGCGTGCCGTACCAATGTTTCGTGCTGCAAGGTCCTTAGCAGCACACACGCCCAACACGCTCAGCAGCCAAACACCGAGCTCCAGTCTCGCTGATAACGGTAGCCGGACTCAGTCAGATCCCCACTTGGCTCCGCCGGGAATAATCACAAACCGCGATGCAATCAAAAAAACCTTTTTGCTCCGTCTCCACTTACCGAATCTTCGTGCACCGTCCGCTCACACTCCTCGACACTCTTGTCCACATTGCCCGCTAGCGTTTGGCGTCCATCGTCCTTGGCATAGGAATAATCAAAGATGACCAACGCCCGCGGAATGGCGTCGCCCTAGGAGACGGAAGATGCCACGAGACGACGAAAACTTTGTGCGCAAAGAAGCAGGGAAACGAAATCTCTGTGGCGGCCGGGGTGGACCCCTCCGTACCCGGGTCTCCGCTTTCGGGTGGATCCCATCTTTACCGGCTTCTGTCTTCTGTGCGTCCCGGACGAAAGGGGGCTGCTTCTTGCTCTGCCAAACGGCCAACCGAGGGTGACAGCGGCATCCCAGCCAGCTTCTTATCCCCAAACGTGAACCAGAATAGACTTCTCACGTTCGGACGGAAGATCAGCCAGCTGCTTCGAGAAGGGAGAAAAAAGAAGACACTCCATGTTGATCACTTGGCTCGAGCAAATGTTCGAGAGAAATGGGGAATTGTCGCAAGAAAAAACTCAGCAAACGGTTTAAAAATCATGACGACAACCCGAACTCATCCCGAGATTTCTCCCCCTGCTCAGCCCTGAGAGGGAACATGCCCCCAATCACCCGGGACCCCCGTCCAACCAAGCACGGCGCCACGGCGCTAGGCTCGTCCAAAGTCATTCCCTCTTATTCCCAGACCCGTCTCACGACCTGGATTGCCTAGACTCTCCCACAAATACCGGACAGAGCCGCAAGACTCACGAAAAAGAACGCGCCAAGCCGGTCGCGTAAAACGGGACAAGTCGGGCGGTCTGCCAATGGACACACAAAGATCAAAGTTGTCTAGATCCATGCGCACGCATTGCATCGGCCGTGGGAAACGACGCGATTGGACTGAGCTCTAGCGACTCGAAAAAACGAAGCTTTTCAGAAACGGGCCAAAGAGGAAACTCGCCCTTTTCCCATTCCGGAATAGCCTCGTCTGCGTCGCATCAGAAGCAAGAGGAAAGCAAGGACGGAGGTTCGTGTCAAACGTGCCCGACACGTTTTCCGGCACGTATTCGTTGTTGCAGGCGTCCTTTACAATTCCGTCCCCTTTCCTCCCTTTCCGCACCCCTCTCCCCTGCCCGCGGCTGACACAAGATTCCTGCATCTGCAGCTGCAGAGATGACAATCGCACCCACGACCGTCTATCTCGACCTCTCACACTCTGCCAAATGCCAGTGACGAGATGCTGCTGCATCCACCTCTCCCGTTGGACGATCACAGGCTGTACTGCTCAACCTCCGTTCTCGCAGCGATCCAAGCAGACGGAGCAGCAGCAACACGACAAGGTTGACATCAGTGGGGAATCACAGCCGTCAAAACCTGACGTGTGTACGTATCCAAATCCCACATGAACGGTTCACGGGCCATCACACAGCTGCTTCCAGGCCCATACAGGGATACACTCATTTTTCTCATCAGGAGGCGTCAGGCAAAGTAGACACACACCTCCAAGAAACCTGGGACCAGGCACACCAAAGACCTGTGTCTGCCAAAGAGATTGCACCATCGGACGGGAAAAGCGGGTCCCGCCCAGCTGGTGGGTACCCCGAATGCCGCGCCGATGCCCACCCATAGACCGAATTGCGACCGGATCCCAGGCCCTGTCGCCAGGAGCAATACCAGGAGATAAGTATCCCTTCGTGACTCGACTTTTCGTCCTAGTGGGCGAGGATATAAATACATGGTGTGCCCCCCGTGGAAGTGGAAGAGAAGAAGTCTTGACTCCTTGAGCTTAAGTAACAGTCTGGGCCATCACCCTGCAATCGTCTTTCACTACTGTTCCCCTTTTCGTGACTCTTCCCACACGGGACTTCTTTTTGTTTACTAGTTCTGAATACATCGTGTACCCCTTAAGCCTCCCAAGATGGAGAACACATCACGAACATCGTCAAACACCCTACCGCCGGGCTCTTCCTCCTCGGAAGGCCCGCAGTACGCCTCCATCACCAACAACACCACCAACACCCATAAGCGCACGCCTTCAAACGCGAGCAACACCAACCGCCGCGCCTCCATCGCCTCCAACATCCTCCACCCGGTGCAGACAAAAGAGACCATCGACCCGGCCCTCGACGTCAACCTGCCCTACCGCACCCTCTCGCCAAGTGCCAACCTGGACGAGTACCGCGTCGAGACAAACGACGGCCAGATCCCCGGGCCCCCCGCCGCCGGCGACGGCGCCGGCGGGCCCGCGAGCAACTACAAGCTCGTCACCTTCACGCCAGGCGACAAGGAGAACCCCAAGAACTGGTCCAAGGCGTACAAGTGGTACTGCACCATGGTCGTCGCACTGACGTGCTTCGTCGTCGCCTTCTGCTCGTCCGTCATCACGGCTGACATCGCCGGCGTCGCGGAGGAGTTCCACGTCTCCGAGGAGGCCGCCCTCGTCAGCATCACCGTGTTCGTTATTGGTTTTGGTGTCGGCCCCATGGCCTTCGCGCCGCTCTCGGAAATCTACGGCCGCCAGGTCATCTACGGCTCGACGCTGCTCCTTGCCGTCGTCTTCATCATCCCCTGCGCCGTCGCCAAGAACCTCGGCACCCTCATCGTGTGCCGCGCCATCGACGGCATCGCCTTCTCCGCGCCCATGACGCTCGTCGGCGGCACCCTCGCCGACCTCTGGAGGAACGAGGAGCGCGGCGTCCCCATGGCCGCCTTCTCCGCCGCCCCCTTCATCGGCCCAGCCAGTAAGCCCCCCCTTCCCCTCTCCTCTCCATCCTCCCACTAACAATCCCCAGTCGGTCCCCTCGTAGGCGGCTTCCTCTCCGACGCAGCAGGCTGGCGCTGGCTCTACTGGATCCAGCTCATCCTCGCCTTCGTCGTCTGGGTCCTCATCACCTTCACCGTCCCGGAAACCTACGCGCCCACCATCCTCGCCCGCCGCGCCGCCAAGCTCCGCAAGTCCACCTCCGACCCCTCCCACGTCACCGAGCAGGACATCGACCTGCGGCCCCTCTCCGAGCGCCTCGGCATCTTCCTCATCCGCCCCTTCCAGCTCCTCTTCCGCGAGCTCATCGTCTTCCTAATCTCAATCTACATGTCCGTCCTCTACGGCCTGCTCTACATGTTCTTCGTCGCCTTCCCCATCATCTACCAGAAGCGCAAGGGCTACTCCGCCTCCTCCACCGGGCTGATGTTCATCCCCCTCGCCGTCGGCGTCCTCCTCTCCGCCGCCTGCTCCCCCTGGGTCAACAAGCACTACCTCACCCTCGTCGCCAAGCACAACGGCCACCCCCCCGCCGAGGCCCGCCTCGTGCCCATGATGCTCTCCTGCTGGTTCATCCCCATGGGCCTCTTCATCTTCGCCTGGACCTCCTACGCGGACCTGCACTGGGCCGGCCCCGCCTTCGGCGGCTTCCCCGTCGGCTTCGGCTTCATCTTCCTCTACAACTCGGCAAACAACTACCTCGTCGACTCGTACCAGCACCAGGCCGCCTCCGCGCTCGCCGCGAAAACCTGCATCCGCTCCTTCTGGGGCGCGGGTGTCGTGCTGTTTACCGAGCAGATGTACGACCGCCTCGGCGACCAGTGGGCGTCGACCCTGCTTGCGTTTATCGGCCTCGCGTGCTGCGCGATCCCCTTCCTGTTCTGGGTATACGGCGCAAGAATCAGACAGCGCAGCAAGTACGCCTACTCTGGCGACGACGAGGACGAGGCTGCTGCGAGTGGGAGCAGCAGCGATGTGGAGAAGGCCAAGGCGCCTACGAACGCGCTGGAGCCCACGAGGACTTTTGAGCCTGCGTAAAGACCTGATATGCTCAAAGGTTGAGTGGTGGTAATATCGTGCGTCGGAATGGTGGTGTTGGCTGCTCCGAAGCTGTCGGGGAGGAGACGTGTAGCTGCAGGGGACTGCATATGTTTTTGGGTTGGTTCACTCGGCGTAATTAGGAAGTGAAAAGGGAAGGAGTACCAGGAGCTGGCCGGCATATTGAATCATAGACGCATTAGACATGGACGGCGATGCCGTTGAGATAATATTGAATAAACCAAAGTCAAAAATCACCATTGCCATGGCAAAAAGCAACCGAGTATAGGGAATCGTATATTCATAAGTCGTGATCCGTGTCTACCCATGACCGGCCAACAAGTAGGGTATCCGTCAACCTAGGTTTTCCGACAACGTCCAGCAGCAGCCTAGATAATGCGCACGGGCAGGGAGTCTCTGCGCGACAGGAGAAACTCCTCCTTGACTAGCGAATTGTCGCATTTGCGTCCCCGCAAAAAGTCCTCGAGGTTTCGGAACGTGCACTCGGAAATCTCCTGCAGCGCCTCCTCGGTGAAGAAGCCCTGGTGGCCGCAGATCAAGACGTTAGGGAACGTCATCAGGCGCGTCAGCACGTCGTCGTCGATGATGTGTCCCGAGTGGTCGTTGTAGAAGAGGTCGCCTTCGCCCTCGTACACGTCGAGCGCAAGGCCCCCGAGATGCTTACTCTTGAGGGCGTGGGTGACGGCCTTAGTGTCAATCAGGCCCCCGCGGGAGGTGTTGACGAGCATGGAGCCGGGCTTCATCATCTTGAGCGTCTTCTCGTTGATGATGTGCTTCGTCTTCTCCATGAGAGGGCAGTGCAGGCTGATGAAGTCGCACTTGGGCAGCAGCTCCTCGAGGGGCAGGTACTCGCCGAGCTCCTTGAAGGCGTCGGACTCGTAGGGATCGAAGGCGTAGAGGGTGCAGCCGAAGCCCTTCATGATGCGGGCCATGGAGACGCCGATGCGGCCGGTGCCGATGATGCCGACCGTCTTGCCGTGGACCGTCTTGCCGAGCAGGCCGTCGAGGTTGAAGTTGCCCTCGCGGGTGCGGTTGTAGGCGCGGTGGGTGCGGCGGTTGAGCGTCTGCAGGAGGGAGACGGCGAACTCGGCAACGGCCTCGGGGGAGTATGAGGGGACGTTGGCAACGAAGATCCCGAGCTTCTCGGCAGCCTTGAGGTCGACGTTGTTGAAGCCTGCGCAGCGGAGCAGGACAGCCTTCACTCCTGTCTTGTGGAGGGCCTCGAGGACGTCGGCGGAGAGGACATCGTTGACGAAGACGCAGACGGCGTCAATGTTCTTAACGAGGGACACCGTCTCGGGAGAGAGCGAGAAGTCGTGGTAGACCACCTCAAAGTCGGAAGGGGAGTGTTCGGCGAGGGTCTTCTTCTTGGCCTCGTGCTCGGCGGACAGGTATTTCTTGTCGTAGGCCTTGGCGCTGAAGACGGCGAGCTTCATGGCGGCGGTGGAGGAAGTCGGTGGATGGGAGATTGAGCTAAGTGATGCTTCTTGGAGAAATGATTGAATAAGGCTTGCTAGCTGTCTTTGCTCAAGGATGTCGTCGGACGACGAAAGGATGGAAGTCGAGGGTGAAGATGGCAAACGACGTCGTCGGGGAGAAGACGAGGTCGAGGGAATTTTGAGGCAGCACAAGGTCCAGCCAAGACATCAGCTCCCCCGCGCCTGCGCGTTCTTTTCGGGTGCCAGTCTTGGCTGGTAGCTGGCCGCCTTCCGCATTCTGCAGACTGTTCCTGCCTGTGATACCTCAACCAGCTTGGCGCGATTCACGTCCAATTGCTCTTTCCGGCGTCCAGGGACCAAAAATGTGCTGAATGACGTGGACGCAGGCGGTCTTGCGGGGGGACCTGCTGCGCTTTTTAAGCTTGTCCTACGGCGCAGTGGGCCTGATCCCAAGAGCTACCCCGCCATGCCTCTCCTTCTGGAGCTCTGGGCAGCTCGCTAACCGGAACGGGCGCTGGCCTGCGCCTGTCACCACGAGCTGGCAGCAGCCACACCCTGGATTTTCAGGGGAAGCCCCAGTAAATGACATCGTCACATCTGACTCGAGTGGGAATGCTGCAGAAAGCTACAGATGTACGAAATGACAAGATCAAGTCCTGGTGACGGTTCGAATTCATGGCTTCTTACTAATTCCTCATAAGTCATTCAAACACAAGGCACTCCAAACTCCCAAGTGATATAGTCCTGTTGTCCCCGCTATCCACCGCCATTCATTACTCCAGTCATGAACCCATATCGACTGAGACTATTATCTACAGCTGGTGCACATCTCATCAAAGAGCCGTTACTGGTTGCTGCTATCGGCTTGTTGGCGCCAGATGTGCGTATCACCTAGGCTCATCGAACTATCCGACGCAGCCGAAGCCGTGTTCGCCGGAGCATTGGGCCTCTCCGTGTCCACTCCGCTCTCGCTCTCGTCTCCCGAATCGTCGGCCGGAGGCGGATCCTGATAGATCCACGGTCGATCAAGACTATGACACGTTAGAGTGAGTCAGAAATGGGGCCGCGGGTACATACCGCGAGGTCAAGCTGGGGTTAATGAACTTCATTCCCTTCTCCTTGTCCTCATCAATCGTGCTTCCTCTTCTAAGCAGGCCCTGCGAAGGTCTCGGTCCTTCAAAGTCCTCGTCGAGAATGGCAGAGTCCTCAGCGTCGATCTCTGCCCGAATGCTTCGGAGCGAAATGAAGCGGGTTAGGGGCTCGAATCGGCGTCGGAAGTAGAAGCTGTACCAAATCGTGAAGATGACCAGAGGCAAGACCAAGACCGACTGGGCAAAACCTGTCTGTAGCGCCATGACACTGGACAGAATGATCTCCGCCACCACTAGGCCAAGCACGATACGGTACGAGATCGTCCTCCATGCCGCACCCGTCGCATGCTGCGGCTGGTCCATGGCGTACAGAAGTTGATACTTGTACGTGAAGTACCCAAACGTAAAGTAAATCATTCCCATCGGCAAGATGAGAGCGCCAAACGGCAACGTGCTGTAGATCTGGCACAACATAAACACAAGCAGCGCCGTCGGGAGGTAGAAGCCGTAGCTGAACACGGGCGGCTGCATGATCTCGGCAAAGTCTCTCGGAGTCTTTGCTCCCATGCGGTAGATCGGGTAGAGGAAGACGCTGCCCACCTCCAGGAGTCTGAAGGGAAACAGGCCAAGGCCTTGAAGCATGATGAAGTTGGCGTAGAACAGACCCAGGGCCTCGATCCGGGAACCAATCAATCGTGCCAGCTTCGTCGTGTTGCCCCAAGAATCCTGAAAGTCCTGGAAAATCTTAAAGACACTGAGCGCAGTTCCTGAGACGGCGAAGACGAGGAAGACGTTGACAAACGTGAAGAAGAAGTTCTTCGAAATGATGGACAACTCGACATCGCCCTTGGAGATCATGCCTTGCTGGTACGACAGATAATCGTACAGGTAGGGCACCGCCACGTTGAGCAACGAGACGAGCACTGTCGTCAAGGACGTCTCGATCAACTCCTTGATGGTCGGGAATTTCTTCAAAAAATCGACCACAGAAGGGAACCATTGCTGGAAGTTGCAGACGCTCAAAAGACCTGCAATAGCAGCCAGCACGGCGATCCACAGGATAGACAGCGCGGCCACGAAGATGGTAACGGTCCACGATCGCAGCCTTCGTACACCTCGAGGTGCGTATGTGTTGGCCCACATGATGTCTGAAGGCGCTGGCGCGGGTTTCGTCAGGAACTGTCCGGGGCGGGGGTCGATGCGGGCTTGGATCGCCATCTGGCAGGCCGCAATGCTGTCCATCGTGACGAATGCTTGATCGCTCGGCGCGTATTCCTTCTGCCTGGCCTCGTAGATCTTCTCGTCGAGCCGTCTGAGCTTCTCCTCGTAGTAGTCGATGGCGTCCGTCTGGCGGCTCTGCAGCTTGAGAAAGCCGTACCACAGGCGAATCTTTGGGCGTTCCCGATCCACATACTCTGGGTGAATTTCGCCATGCCCCAATAGCCGTCCATTGTCACCGGCCTCTTCGTCAATCTCATCCTGACGTGGCTCCAGAACAGAGGGCTCTGCCTCTGGGTCACGCAGACGTTGTACGGATTTGGGCAGGGCAGCCTGCTTTCCAAGGAAGACGCTCCAAGATTCCTCCAATTTCGCCAGAATTTGTGCTCGTTGCTCGGTCAAAGAGTCAATCTCCCTCCAGTCGCGAACCAGGTTAACACTCTCAACACGACCGATTTGGAGCTTCTCGATCAGGTGCTTGATCTTGTCCTCGGACCGCATGTTCTGGGGAATTCCTGACAGGCGGAATGTTCTGTCTGTGACAGTTGACTGCGTTCCGAGGTACTCTTGGCGGATATGGATCACACGGAAAGTCTCCTTGTTCAGGATATAGAGCGTGAGCCCTGAAAAGACATAGACGAATACCAGCCATGCCCAAAGATAGCTTCTGTCTGGATCTTCCTTCGGGACCTTGCCATCTTCGTCGTAAATGTTCGCGTCGCCGTAGGGGACGCGGTAAGAGCCCGTGGTCATCCATTCGAACATGGCGGCACTCGCGTTGTCGAGCTTGAGATCGCCTGGTTTGTAGTGGAGGTTGATCGGCAGCAGGATGACGAGGGCGAGGAATGTCATGATGGCCAGGATGCGAATGGCCATCCTGAAGAAAGAAAGAAACTACCATTGTCAGCTTCGTTGAATGCGTTCCTCTCAAGTAGCTCGTCCACCTACAACGAATGCATCAAGCCCCGCGGAGGCGAGAACCTGCTCCTCCGTCACACGATACAGGCCGGGAATCCATCCGAGCAAGGTATTCGGAAGAGTGGGAAGGCCAATCTTAGGGTCGAGTCGGCGCTTGCGCGCAGCGTAGAGAGTCGGCCACCGCGGACGAAGAATACAAAATGCGACAAAAGCCGAGACGCCGAGGATGAGAGAGAGGGCTAACTGGACAATGATGGCACGGCTGCTCGGCTGGAGAGCCTCTGTGGCATCCTTCCCGCCGCACTTGTCTGTCGAGTTTACTATCAGCGCGTCCATCTCGCGTGCATAGTGAGGGTTCGGTCAAGGTGGTTGATGTTCTGTCAGTGTTGGCGGTGTGGATGCAGCTGCCGAATCGCCAAGCGGTCGTCGGTGGAATCTGGTGATGCAGGTGGTTGGTTGAAACCGAAGCTGGAGCTTCAGGCACGCGAAGGAAGGTCTCCACTTCATCTGAACCTGTGACGTGATGATGCAGCCCGAGATGAAGTAGCTGATTACGTAACATTCGTCAACGGCCACACCGCCGCCACAGCAAGCACGTGAAGACCACGGCACTCGCCTCCATTGGTTCAAGCTCTGGCACTCGGGCCACCAACGCTGCGAAGCTCTAAATCGAGATGCTGCGGTTGAAGTGAGCGACATTGCGCTCATAGCGCGCTGCTTCCGATGCTATAAATCCTCGAAGGCCAGTATGATCTGTGAAAAGAAGCTCACAGACATTATGGAATGCCTTGAAAATTAGTATGGTCAGAGTTGTACCTTGAAATGAAGCCACGGCGACGTCTCGTTGAAGCCATCGCCAGGGCAGGCACATGCCGTCAGATGCAGAGCTGCATTCGACCCCAGGCACCATGCCTTATCTAGCATGGCTTCCTTACACAAGCCCGACTGATGAACACGCGAGGAAGCCAAGCCCAGCCTTCTGGCAGGCTGCAGCAAAATCACTAGCTCTAGTCGACGGTCGGGCCTCCTGCTGAGGTCGGTATTGGTCGCCTACACCGAAGATCTCACCGTGAAGCAGCACTGCCTCTGCAAAGACTCGTGCCAAGGACAGTCGTCGAAAACGAACCTGCATCTTGGGGATCTGGGAATTTGGAAGCACAGGACGAACAAGACGGGACGGCCAACTGCTTCGGCCCAAGAGTTGGGAGGTTTCAGTGCTCTGATGCCACAGAGCCGTTCAGAAGCCGACGCACTGACGCGGAATGTTTTCGTGGTCCCCTGCGGCGCATGGTTTCCCCCGAGCATTGTCGTCGTCCTCGTCCTGTCCGTTTGGCTTGCGAGAGGCTGGTTCGATTCAGAGCTGGCTTGACGTTGGAAGGATGGGCTGCAGCAGACAAAGACGGGGCATTCTACCGTCACCAGCCACTTGGCGCATTCAGGCCCTCTCCTCGCAGCCGTTTGCGGGCCAGGCCTTACATCGACGTCACGCCCAGCAACGAGAACGATGGAGGTTGTCGTCAATCGATTGATAGTCAACAGCAGGATGCAGGCTGCAGATGCACACTTTAATCGTCGCCGATGCCCGGGAATAAGGCCATGATTGACGCTGCAGAGCGAACAACAGCGAAGTGCAGGCAGCAGGCCGAATAAAACATGGCGATAGCGATGAGACCGAGACGAAACAGCGTTGCAGGCCGCCCGAGTGCCAAGCTACGGCCCGGGACGGGTATTGACTTAGAGGTACCCGGCTGTAGAGAAGGTTGGCGGTCATCTCGTCGGCCAACCTCTTGCTTTCATGCGGCTTCCACCTCGGTCGATGGAATGGATGTCGACTGCAGCAACTCTGGGTGAAAGAGGCGCAAAGAGATCTGGTCTGCAGCCAAAAGTTGAGCAGAGTTCATCTCCATTACCTTGGCCGGGGAAAGAAGTCTTTGTGATCGACGGGTCTGGATTGGCTGCAGGGCGCACCTGCCGTTGGCTGGCTGCGGAAACTTCCAATCGCAAGCCGCAAACTGCAAATCTGCGAGGTGGAAAGGGAGGTGCTCCGGCCTATTTTTTCACTGGCCCCTCCCCCGCCGTTCCCCGGGTCGTCCCTGCCCCTCCACTGCCTTCCCAGCGCTCTCCTTCCCGCCCGTCCCTTCCCTGCCGCTGCACCACCACCACCACCACCACCACCTTCTTCCTGCCTTTTCAATTCCATTCCATAATTACCTACCGGCGGTCTGGATTCAGGATCTGCCAATCGTACCTGCCCATCTGCTGCATGCCTGCGCAGGTTTTTCACTGTTGCTGCCCCCCTGCACCTTAGGTACCCTGCGCTACGGCTTTTGTCGGCCCACAACTCGACGACGTCGACCCCTCCAAAAACTCCCCGGTTCACATCTCTCTCCAACGACCACGAATATTTCGGCTTTTTCTAATCAGCTCCATCGCAGCCCCTCAATGCCCCTCACTGCCCCTGACTGCCCCTCGCATTTGCTACAATTGTTGCTTAATCACGATACTTCCGGGCGCCATTCAATCGCATCAATACGCGGCATACGAGCAACATGGCCGACGCTCAATTGACTTGCAGCCGGGCCGACGACTTCGTCATCGTCTCCAGGCCCAAGAAGGGAACCGCTTTTGTTGAGGCCCGACTTTACGATGGCGTGAGTTCACCTGCCACTGAACGCGCAACCTAGCCATCTACCTGTGAACAGTGCCACTCACACTCTCTAATTGACAGTACAACTACACCGACAAGGGCTGGCAGCAGATTCTTGCACACCTGGAACGCGAATTAAGCCCCGATAAGCTCAACGACGATGCCGTCATCTCCCTTGAAACAGATTTGACGAACACCCCTCGTAAGGAGAGCCCGCCTATACCTCCCACCTCATACTGACCCATTATCAGTCTCTAAGCACGTGCCTCAGGGCATATTCCAGTCCTTGCGAGTTGTCGACATCCAAGGCCTCGACCCAGCAACCCGCCAAATCTCGGCTCGGGATGTTGCCATCAAATTCAACCCCTACAAATTCAGCTCCGAGGCATTCGACCGCAAAAAGGCCAGCGTCCTTCCAATCGCCGCGATTGATGGTCTCTGGGAACTGTACGACACCCCTTCCTACTCCCCAGGATATCATTATTAACTCCATCCCATTCGTAGCTGCTGATTGTGACCATTGCATAGCGGGACCACCGTTGACACACGATCGCGGGTGACTCGATGGGTAATGGACACCGGCGCGTCTCGTCTTGAGCATGATGCCTCAATGCCGTTTCCCTCGAAGCTTGGAAACTCTATCGTTTTTGTCCTTGGCCTCAAAGAACCTGGCAACTCGAATATGGCCCTTGTGTTAGCACAGAAGATCTCCATTCACCTCTAGAGCCGGTATGCTCAGATCCTTCTGCATTTCGCCGCGCCAGGCCTCGATTTCAAGGACATCACAACGAAGGCTATCAAATCGCCATCAACCATGCACATAGTCCTGGTAAGCAACATTAGCAACTACCATTGGACTTGGTCAGAAAATGAAGTCGGCCCAGAAATCCAAACAACCACCTGCCCTGTTGGTTTCGACACCCTTGAAGCATTGCCAAACGTCTTGGCTATCTGCACATCGAGCACAAGCAACTTGCCGATCCAAAACTCCTTCAGCCGCATCACCATGACATTCACAGTGGCATCTCTTTCGTCGCCTCCGATGTGGTTGCCTCAACGTTTTGAGATCTTGCGCAGCCTATTCCAAGCATACGTTGACGCCGGTGTCATCACCTGCAATGACAAGCTTGACGACTACCGCGATGCCACCAACGGCAGCAAGACTGAGAAGGATACTCCAGGCCTCCAAATTCTTGAACTTGCAAAGCACATCGAGAACGACATCTCTGCTCGACTCTTGAGACAGATAGTCATCCGGGCTCTGACGACCGACCTCAAGGATGAAGGATGTGACATGGCCACTGCTGTGGGTGCCGTGCGGAAGTGTCACGGACTTTTTGTTGCACAAAGAACAACCATTGCCAATCAAGGTAAGTTGGGTTCCGGGTGTGCATTGTGGATATGTCGAGTTGACTAATATATATGGGCAGGCTCGATCGGGGACAAAGCTCAGGCGGCCGCAGGAACCTCTGCCGGAGTCGAGCGAGCAGGGATGGAGACCAAGGAAGAGCCAGAGACTGCTTCATGTCAACGGGGAGCCTCGCCCGATTGGATTCTGGATGACTTCGTCGACTTGGGCGAGGCCTGCGATTCCATTCTGAGTGACTTTGTTGACTTGGGCGAGGAGTATCGGTTGCTGCAAGTCGACAGTGACAGCCAGTGCTGAGTAGAGGTTATTTCCGTTCCTCGGCGAGCGGTCTGTCCGATCTGGATGGTCGCAAACTTGGCGTTAGACTGCCATGAGTTCAGAAATATTGCATAGCCATGCCAGGTGACTGGCAGGGGGTCTGTTGGTGTGTACCGAAGGCCGGTACGCCATGATGATAGATGTCTAAAGAGCATCAGATTGCTCCATCGCAAGGGCACGTAATTACAGTAGAGCCTTACTGAAATTAAAATTATATCACAACTGTTCTTCTGGTGAAACGAGGGGAAAGTACTATTCACAGGGACATCTTCACCAGTGCGCCTCTCTTAATGTGGCCACGATGAGCCGGTTACATGCGGTACTTGAGATCTGAATTTGCCTCTGTACATCACACAAGATGTTCAATTATGTTCTTCGCCCTGATGGTCTAGCGGTATGATTCTCCCTTAGGGCTTAGCCACCCATATCTGGGAGAGGTCCCAGGTTAGATCCCTGGTTAGGGCCCGTGTATTTCTTTTGCTTTTCGAATCAGTTGAGCTCCTTTTTGCATGAGAATATGCTGTGTGCATCCGCTGCTATTCTTTTCCCTCTCAGTAAACCATTAGATCATGTGCTGTTGCCTGGTATTTTCAGAAATGCATGCTGAATGCAGTTGCTCGACAGGTTTTGATGTTACCGTATCTCGCCTTGTTTTGCTTCCCGGCGGGCTTGTCCAGCACCTAGCGGATGCAGGTCCCAATGACCTCTCAATCCCGGCTGACGTGTCCTCATACGACATATTATCAAGTACGCAGCGTTACTGCAAAAGCCGTTGTTGGTGCTACACATTCAACCGAGCCATCCGATGCCGTAGACGATGAGAGAATCCGCTTTGCTCCCCCATGCTCCATAGCACCTGAGACAGTGAGTCGGGTTGTCTGGCACCCTTGCGATGGTCCTGCAAACCTCTCTCTTCTATCTTCGCTGACGGGCATCCTCGGCCTATTGGAAGAGGAGCTGCAGAAACCGGATGATCTGAGGGTCTACTCCGCATGATATGCTGCTCGTTGACATGCGGCCAAGGTGTTTTGCCAGCCTGATTCCCTTTGGTATTGACGAGTCAGATGGCCGCATCTCATAGGTGACGGACAGGTAATTACACACATCACCTCGATAGACAGAATCTTTCGGGCCAAGCAACTACCTGTGTCCTCACGCATTTTTTCCTTTTCACTTCTCTGGACAGAATTCAAGCCGCCGAAGGAGGTACCTGTTGCACAAGCTGCTCAAGAGCACGCATGGGATGTCATTCAACAGGCGTTGCGCAAGGGGAAGATTCAACCCTCAGCGGATCAACCCGCGGATAGAAGGGTGTGAGGGTAGTAGAGTGCGTGTTTGTTTTCTCGGGGCTATTGAGGTGGCAATGTCGTCACTTGGGCACATGGACGATGTTGGATTTCGCGAGCCAGCTGCATTGGGGTGTCGTTGGAGGCCGAGATCGTACTGGGGGTCACATAGGGAGTTGCGAACCGCTTTGAAGTTTCTACAATGAAGACTGAAAGGTATACCGAAACTCATTCTGTATTTCTTTCTCAAATAGTGGTTATTTGCAGTCCCCACTGGGCACGTTGCTGGTGATGTTGGGCGGTATATCGATGGAGCATTCTCCCAGGTCGTTACAAGTTCCTTTGCTGTCAAAGCCATCAATTTGCGCGGTACAAGGCTTTCCTGCCTTGCTCGCTTTACATCACTCAATAGTCAGCTAGGCTTCGTTTGCCAGGCACGTCCAGAGCTGTTGCACTTACCTCGAGATACTGGCCCAGCCAGAGCGTAACCAACGAGCATGAAGAAGAGAAACGGTTTGATCCCTAGGGGTTGCATCGTGACTAGGAGGGGTAAAGGCACTAATTTGATCGATATAATTGGGCAGTGAAAAGTATTCAAATAAAGCTGAGTGATTGTGAGTGTCAAATTGTTGTGCTAGTGGCAAGTCGTTGCTGTTTATATACCAGCTCTGGCTGCTAAGTGGCCTTGAAAGAGATCCTAGCCACTCCTGGGTGACTTGTTCTTTGACGAGAAATTTCCCATGAGCTTCGACGAGTTCAGAAAGATATTGAAACAGGTCTCTCAGACGTGTTCCTCGGGTAGTCGGTGAGGTCCGAGTCTTAAGCAGGCAGTGTGACATGATGGGCCAATCAGCGAGACAACTTCCTGGAGTTCAGATGACAGCTGTCAATCAAATTCGACAGACGATGAATCTTTCAATCTTGCATTTCTGGGCCGATCTAAGGTTAGCCATTGCAGCACTAAATGGCAGAGAATCAACGATGCACCTCACGGAGACAAATTCTGAACGTTCTTTGATAAATAATTTCAACGTTGTCGAGCCTCATGCCCGCTAGCTGGCTTCATGAGTATGTACCTTGACGCATAGATGTTATTGGCCAATATGCGCAAATGTACTCACGAGCCACGATTCACAAACGATATTTCTGGTATCTTTGCTTGCTGATGTGCATGAAAGCTGACCAGTCACCAAAGAGTCTCATGTACGCCAGGAAGTGATATTGCTGACAGTGGTCTGACTACTGCACCCTCAGCCCAAGGGCTAATCCTTGCAACCACATCGTGGTCAAAACTGAGCCTTATCGCCGGGCTCGTTTGATCAACGTTCCATCTTCATTATACACCTCTCTGCAACTAAGTTCAGAATACAATAAAGGCCTGAAGCCTCCAGTATTTCGGTTACCAGCGATTATCTTTTAGGAAATTTCCTTCTTAGGGCATCCGAGACATCATTGGTGAAAGTTCCTCACTTGAGCTTCCAACATTGTCAACCTCTTCCGAACGAGACATGGAAGCCAGCGACCATGAAATTACTGTTGATTCCTTCATTAGTAGCATAGAACATATGAACTCTTCGTCTTTTAGCAACGAGGGCGATCGGATGAAAGCTCTCTTAGCAGCATAGGCTCTACTATATTACAGTCAGCTATCTAACAGTAGGGTCTGCTAATAGAAGTTAGGGATTAACACGTTATAATAGTATACTTAGGTCGTAGTTATAGTTATAAGCTAATAGTAGATTAAGTCTTTAGAGGCTAAGGTAATTAATCTTAAGCTTAATAAGTAGATTTATAGTAAAAGTAAGCTAAGAGTATTTTAAAGATAAATACTAAGAAGATAATTACTAAAAAGCTATAGGAGTCTAACTATAAACTAAGCTTAAGGTCCTATTATATATAAGTCTATAGTAGTTTTCTTATTCTAAGGACTAATATCCTCTAAGTAATCCCTAGAAGTAAACTACTTTCTTTATATTAATCTTAGTTTAAGACTACTTATTTCTCGTTAGCCCTTCTTATCTTTATATAACTTATACTATAGTTCTTCTATACTAAGTAAGTCCTTACTATTCCTATAATCCTATAGTATAAATATCTTATTTTAGCTATCTAACGCCTAAGTAGGTTAGTTAACTATTATCTATACCTAATAGATTATAATATTAGGTTCCCTCTCTAAAGGTCTTATCCTTAAGACTTAATATAAGTAGGTTATTAGTCTTAGGTAAAGGATCTATTAATTATACTTTCTAATTTACTTATAATACTAATACTATATTAAGTTATATTTAAAAGTTAAAAAGGAAATTAGTTATTACTAAGCTTAAAGATTATAAGTGTAAAGCTCTAATTAAATATATTAAATCTTATTTTTTAGCTAGTAATATACCTTATACCTATTATTTTCAAGCGAAGGTTTCTTGCTATTTTAGTAAGAAGTTATCTAAGTATTATATATATATTAAAGCGAAGAAGCCTTATAATAATATTCTAGTAGCTTTAACTTATATAATATCTTCTAATCTTAATTTTACTTAAGTAGTAACTAACTATATTATAATATAAAAGTTAAATAAATAATAAAAAGAGTAGGATAAGAAAGAAGAAAAAGCTAATAAAAAGCTACTTACTTTTTATTAGGAGTTCGCTTATTTATAGTTTTAGATAGCTAAGGCTACTAGTTATTTAAGTTATATTTATAAGACTAGAAAATTAGTATAGGAGCGTTAGACTGAGGCTTTTAAGTAGAAAATATAAGAAATTAATAAAGAAAATAGCATTCTTCTAGCTCTAAATACCTATAAAAAGTAAGTAGTAAGTAATCTTTAAGCTACTAAAGTATTAAATAACCTAAAGTAGTAGGAATTTAGTTTTAATCTAAACTTTATTAACTTAGGTCTTTTAGTTCTTAATATTAGTAGTACTTTAGTATTACTCTAATCTATTTCTAGTATTCTTAAGTAAATAAATAAACTTCTCTATTAAGTTAGATAAAGTTATCCTCTTAGTTATACTTATACTAGTAAGAGTTATATCCTTTAGTTTCTAGCTTCTCTTTATTTTTTCTTAAGTTTCTCTTATTTCTATTCTTCTACTCTTATAAGGTTAAGTTTATATTCTATAAACTATTTTAAGGTTATAAGTAGCTTTAGTCTATCTCTAAAGTTAATATAATTAAGTATCCTAATATAGTTATTAATATTTTTCTAATAGTTAAGTAGGTTATTATCTAGTTCCTATATATTATCTTTATAACTATAGTTTTTCTATTTAATAAGATATTCCTATTTATTATCTCTATATTAGTAATTAAGTAGTTTTTCTATTTTATACTCTAGTTTATTATCTTCTATAATAATAAGATTATTTATTTATAATCCTTATAATATAAGTTTAAGTAATAAGATATAGAATACTAAGTAATATTTTATAGTTTTAAAGAGTTTAAGTTTATAATTAACTAGTGAAATTACTTATAAGATTCTAAAAGGTCTAAGTTTTTTGAAGTTAAGTTTATCGCTTAGTCGTTTTATTCTAATATTTCGCTATATAAAGTAAGCATTATCTCCCTCTTTTAAGGTTAGTCCCTTAATCCTTCGCTTATTACTAAATTTAGTTATTCTTTATTATATAAATTTAAGTTCCTTATATATATTATCTTAGATATCTTTAATCTATTATACTAAAGCGATAGCTTTAACTATATCTAAGTTTAGTTAAGGTTCTCTATATACTATTAGTTTAAATCTATAGTTAAAATAGAAAGGGGATTCTTTAATACTTTCTCTTATTATATTATTATAAATAAACTAAGTTATTAGTAGTAATATTACTTAGTTATCTTAGTTATAATTAATATAAATATAGAGGTAAGTTTTAAAGATTTAATTAATTTATTCTATTTATCTATTAGTCTATAAGTAAAATATAGTAGATATTAATTATTTAATACTAAAGTATAATATAATTAACTTCTAAAAGTTAGAAGTAAAGATCTTATCTCTATTTAATATAATTTCTTTAGGTATTCTATAGTTAGTAATAATATACTTAAGAAATATATAGGTATATTCTTTAGTATTACTTATTTCTTTATATAGGATAAAGTAGGTATACTTTATAAATTAGTCTATAATAATAAGAACGCTATTATAGTATATTCCTATAAGGGGTTTTTAAAACTTTAGTAGTTTAATAATAAAGTTAAGTAATATAGATTACTAAGCAGTTTATAGTATAAGTAAAGGTTATAATATACTATAAAGTTAATATTAAGTAGGTTTACTTTTAAAGTAGACTTTATAATCTTTAATTGCTTTTACTATATATTCTCTAGTAATCTTTTCTCTATATTATTATTATAGTTATTTTTAGGTGTTTATAATTCCTTAGTAACTATATATAAAGTAAGTATAAAACTCTATAATTACTTTGTTATTTAGTTTACTAAGTAAGCTAGCGTTAGATTATCTAGCTATTATTAAGAACTTAACTATTAGTATTAAGTCTCTTTAATTATCTTTCTTAAGAATTACTTAGGTTTCTTTAGGTATTAAGATATTATAGTTTAGTTTTTAGCTAAAAGTATTAGCTCTACTATTATCTAATCCTTTCTAGTAAATAATTTAGAAGTTAAATCTAAATAAGAATTCTAACTATTATATTTATTGTTTTTCTAATACTTTTAAAGTTATAAAGTATATAAGATTCTTATAGTTTAAGTATATAAATACTTTATAGATAGTTCCTAAGAGTTTAGGTCTCTATTCCTTAAAAACTTTAATAATTACTATAAGTTCCTTATTATAGATCTTATAATTAAGTTCTAATCTTTTAAGTTTCTTAGAAAAGAAAGTATAGAGGTGTAAATATCCTTCTAAGTCTTATTATAATAATTATACTCTAATTATATAGTTAGATATATTAGGTTCTACTTTAAATTATTTTATAAAGTTTAAAATAATAAAAACTAGTTTACTAGTAATAAGGTTCTTAATTTTTTAGAAAGCTATTTATTATAGTTCTTCTTATTAAAATAGTTTATTCTTATAGCTAAAGTTTATTAGAACTATATGAATATTTCTATAATTCTTAATAAACTTTTAGTGGAAGTTAATAAAACCTAGAAATCCTTAGACTTCTTTAAGGTTTATTAAAGTTAGCTATTCTTAAATAGCTTTAACTTTATTTTTAGATATATTAATCTCTTTTAAAGTAATAATAAATTTAAAGTATTCTACTTATTATATATAAAATTCACTCTTCTTAGGTTTAACTAAAAGTTTTATTTCCTAGAAAGTTTATAAGATATTATATATATCTATCTTATATTATTTAAATATAGGGGAGAAAATAAGGATATTATCTAAGTAGATAAGTATATAAATATTAATATATTTATATAGGACTAAATTAATTATATTTTAGAATATTATAGGGGTATTAGTAAGACTAAAAAGTATAATAAGGTACTTAAAATATCCTTTTTATATTTAAAAAGTAGTTTTCTATTCTTCTCCTTATTTTATTCTAATTAGGTTATAAGTACTTTTAAAGTTAAAGGCTATAAACTAGTTAGCTTTATAGAGGAGTTATTTTATTTTATTAATAAGTAGTAGTAGATAGTAATTCTTAATTATTATTTTATTAAGTATATAGTACTTAATATATAGTTATAGTTTTCTATTTTTCTTTAGTATAAATAGAATTAAGCTTCTTACTAAGGATATTAAAGGTCTAATATAACCTTTCTTAAGGTTTTTATTAAAGTATTTATCTAAAGTTTCTATTTCTATTTAGTTAAGTCTATAGATTTTATTAAAGCGTAGTTCTTTTCCTTTTTTAAGAGGAATCTTATAGTTAAAACTAATATATTTAGGTAGTTTAGTCTCTAGTTTAGCTATAAAGAGTTTCTTATAAACTTAGTATTCTTCTAGGATAAATAGAAGTAGATTATTCTTTTATTCTAAATCTATTATTTTTAGTAGTTATAATATAGCTTCTTTTACTTTAAAGTAATAGAGGTATTATTTTACTATTCCTAACTATATTAACTTATTTAAGGCTTAATTCTAATAAAGCTACTTAAAAACTAAATTATTATAGTCCTAATAGAGTTAGCTATTACTTTAATCTATCTATAAGTTATTTATTTATAACTAAGGTAATCTTAGTACTATATTATATATTCTTATATTAGTAATATTAAATTAAATTCTTTTTTTCTAATCTAAATAGCTTATTTTAAGAGGTATAGTTTTATTATAAATAGTACCTCCTTTATATTTAAATTCTTCTCCTTCTACTATATATAGAAGGTATAGTTATTCCTTACTTCCTTATTATACTTCTAGCTTATTAATAGCTTAAGAGGTAATAAAGTTTACTTTAGCTTTACTATTAATTAGTATAAATATTATTTATTTATTAATAGTAACTTTAAGTTCTATATTATTCTTATATCTTTATAATATCTAGTAAATAGACCTTTTCCTTATTACTTATTATAATTTATTATTAGTAGGTAAGTTTAGTTTTTTAATTACTTTAGTTATCTAAAGTAGGTAATCTATTTTCCTTCTTATTATACTTTTAAGAGGCTATTTTTATAAATCCTAACTTATAGAGGTTTAGGTCTATTTTTTATAATTCTCTAGGTATATGCTTTTTCTTAGTAGTAAACTTAGTATTTAGTTTATTAATATTTATTCTACTTTATGTTATTATTATATTAATATCTTATAGGGAATTAAAAGCTAAACCTAAAGACTATAAAGTTATCTTTAAATAGTATTATAGTCTATCTAATTATAGTAGATATTAAGTAAATCTTATAAATAGGTTTATTATTATATCTTTAGGAGTAGAATTAGTAATTATATTTTTCTCTTATATATTCTTTATATTTATTATAGAAGTATTAAGGCTAGAAGAAGGTTTAATAAAGTTAGTAGTTACTTCTTAGCGTAAAGTAGTCTTCTTTATATAGCTAAGAGGTATAGTTTTAGTCTTATTAGTTTACTAAAATACTATAAAAGTAGCGCTATTATTTATCTTAGAATATATTAACTTCTTAGTATTTTAGGAGTTACTTAATTCTATCTTTTTAGTCGTTAGGTTTCTCTTTAGAACTAAAGTTATTTATATTAAGAGTAAACCTATAAGTAATCTCTATCTAAGTATATTAATAAGTAATATTATAAAGTTTATTTAAGTTATAAAGTAAGCTTTTACTTTCTCTAAAAGTCTAGTTACTAGTTATATTAAGGAGCTATTACTCTATTAGGGGGTTATATTAATATTTTAGTTCTTCTTTAGATTTTTCCTTAACTTACTTATTAAGTTTCTACTTAATTTATTTAATCTTAGTAGGGTTTCTATATATATATTAATATCTTTCTATATATAAAAGTATAGCTCCTAGTTACTATTCTTATAGGAAGTTATAAGGTTCTTCTTAGATTTATTCTAAGTATAAGCTTTTAGCTTTTTAGAGGTATATAAGTCTTTATTTATTATTATTCTCTAGTTTTTAATCTTATATAGAGGAGATATTAATAGGTTTAAACTGCTAAATCTATAGTAATTTATTAAGTTATTTAGCTAGTTTTCTTATAATCTTATTATTACTAGTATATATTATTACTAAGGTCTTAAGATAAAGGTTTAAGATAGTTATATTATAATTAGTTTATCTTAAATTACTATCCCTTAAGTAGTATCTTAATATTTCTTTATTTTTAAAGTAAATTTAGTAATTATTATTATAGTATCTAATCTATAATTAGGATATATATAGGGCTTTTATAATTATATTAACTTATTAAGGTTACTTAGCTACTAATTTCTAGAGAAGCTTTTTAGGTTATTTATAATCCTTAGTAATATATCCTTACTTATTATAGTTATAGTATTTAAGGTTTTAAGGTTTCTTATCGTTAAGCTTAGTTATTATATTAAGATCTATAGGTCTACTATATTATCTATAAGTAGTGCTTTATTATATATTACTCTAGTTATTATAAGGTTTATTATTATTCTACTAGTAGTTAAATTTCTATTAGGGCTACTATTAGTACTTATATCTAAAGTTTAGTTTTTATTATTTTTTACCTTTTTTCTTATAGCGTTTAAAAAGTTAGTTATTAATCTTAATAGTAAGGTTAGTATACTAAAAGAAGTCTTTAGAGCGGTTAATCTTAATAATCTTATCTTTAACTTTATCTTTAAGTCTTTAGTAAAATATAAAGATCTTAGTTTCTTTAGTAAGATTAAGCTAGACGCTAAGTTACCTAAATATAGTAGTATATTCCTTAATAAACTTAGTCTATTTAAGCTAAGCTAACTTATATTTAACCTATTACTTTTTATTAAGATCTTAGAAGAGAGAGTATAAAGTATCCTTAAATCCTTAGAAGTTACTATAAATATTATAGGTCTTAGTAGAGCATTTATCTAATATTTCGTACTTAAGGAACTCTTCTTAAATAGGTTTAAACTATTTAAAAGCTCTTCTATAAAAGTAAGTAGCTATATAAACTACTCTTTTAGTTTAGCTAGTAAAGTCTCTATAGTAAAAGTTTTAGTAGTTCTTAACTTAGATTAGGAATAGCTTAAGTTATCTAGAAGTACTATTATAAGTAATAGGAGTATTAAGCTTAAGTTTCTATTATCCTCTAATAGGGGTAGTAATAATATTAGTAGTAGTTTAAAGGATATTAAGTTCTTCTTAGAGTTCTTAAACCTTTTTAAAGTTAGTATCTCTTTTAATATCTTTCTCTAGTTTTTTATATACTTATCTAATATTCTAGAGTTACTTATTAAAGCTATTTATAGCTTACTTACTTTTATTAATAAAGGTCTATATCTCTTTAAATTTAGTGTCTTATTTCTAGATAATATATTAAAGTTTTTTATAGCTTTCCTTAATAAAGGATCTTTCTCTATTAAAGTTATACTTAAGGTCTAATATATTATAGTCTTTAATACTAGTAAGTTTCTACGCTAAGCTTTAAAGCTAGTTATATAAGGAAGATAAAGATCCTAAAATAGGAGATTTAGCTAAAGTATAAGAAGATATACTTATCGTTTTACTATTAGTAGGTATTAATAGTTAACTTACTAAATAGGAGTAATTAAAATGTTATAGTTAACTATCTAATAGTAAGGTCTACTAATAGAAGTTAAAGATTAATACGTTATAATAGTATACTTAGGTTATAGTTATAGTTATAAGCTAATAGTAGATTAAGTCTTTAGAGGCTAAAGTAATTAGTTTTAAACTTAATAAGTAGATTTATAGTAAAAGTAAGCTAATAGTATCTTAAGGATAAGTATTAAGAAGTTAATTACTAAAGAGCTATAGAAGTCTAACTATAAGCTAAGTTTAAGGTTCTACTATATATAAGTCTATAGTAGTTTCCTTATTTTAAAGACTAATATCTTCTAAGTAATCCCTAGGAATAAACTACTTTCTTTATATTAATCTTAGTTTAAAACTATTTATCTCTTATTAACCCTTTTTATCTTTATATAACTTATACTATAGTTCTTCTATACTAAGTAAGTATTATAGTTAGCTATCTAATAGTAAGGTCTACTAATAGAAGTTAGAGATTAATATATAGTAATAATATACTAAGTTATAGGTTATAAGCTATAGTAGATTAGTTTTTTAGAAGCTAAAGTAATTAGTCTTAAACTTAATAAGTAATTTATAATAAAAGTAAGCTAAGAGTATCTTAAAAATAAATACTAAGTTAATTACTAAAGAGCTATAAGAGTCTAACTATAAACTAAGCTTAAATTATACTATATATAAGTTTATAAGTAGTATCCTTTATCTACTTAGGGGTAATCACTTAAGTATATAAAGTAATTATAATTAGTTAGTAGAGTTAACTAATTACTAAACGTTCCTTCCTATACTCTATTAATTATTTCCTTATTTTATCGTTATATAACTTATACTATAGTTCTTCTATACTAAGTAAGTCCCTATTATCCCTATAATCCTATAGTATAAATATCTTATTTTAGCTACTTAATACTTAAGTAGGTTATTTAGCTGTTATCTTTATTTTATAGGTTATAATATTAGGTCCCCTCTCTAAAAGTCTTATCCTTAAGACTTAATATAAGTAGGTTATTAGTTTTAAGTTAAGGACCTATTAATTATACTTCCTAGTTTACCTATAATACTAATACTATATTAAGTTATATTTAAAAGTTAAAATTAAGTTCTACCTCTACTCTTTATCGCTATAATTATATATTATATATTATTAAGTTTAGTTTTATTATTAATATACTTTATTCTTATTATTATTCTATAGGGAAGCGTTATAAGCTACTTCTAGGTAGTAAGGTTTATAGTAAGTATACTTATTTAGGGTAGTCTTATAATATAGTAGTAAATACTGTTTATACTTATATATTTAGCGTTTCTTCTATATTTATAAGTAGTATTTACTTATTTCTAGTTAATTGTTTACTAGATAAAGTAGTATATTTAGAAGATATAGAGGTAGCTAAAGAGGAGGTTTTAAGAAAGAAGGCTACTACTTTATATACTATATAGGCTAAGTTTAATAAGTCTATAGCGTAGTTAGATTGCTTTTATAAGTAGAAGAGAATAGTATTTTAAAAAGGCTAGGAGGTTACTAAAGAGGAACTAGTAGTATCCCTTATATTAGAGGTTTAATCTATAAGTAGCTTTAGTATTAAGTTTATAGTTATAACGCAGCCCCCCTGTAAAAAGATTATAGCAAAATTCACCCTATATGCAGGCATAATTCTAGAAACACTATATAGGTATTTTAACCTATGCCCTCTACTAATTAAGGAAAACAGTATAGAAACCTTATATGTTCCTACTAGTAGGTAAACCTTCTAAATATTATAAAGTTGAACGTACGCCCTAGCTAAATAGACTAGCGGAATAGTAATGGCGCTAGCTGCGTAGCGTGGGGCTAGCGGCGTTACACGTAGTAGGGCTAATTATATTAGGGCTAAATAGGTTACTAAGGCTCTTATAGCTTAGTAACGCTACTAAATAGAGATAACTTCTTAACTAAAGAGGTTGTCGTAAGAGGTTCTTATAGCTAGAAGTATAAAAAGCTCTGTACGTAGGGCCTTATACCCTTCCCTCTTCTTCCTCCTCACTAACCTATAATAAATCCTTTATAATATCTACACTACATAAGGAATATAAGAATACTAACTTTATGCTAGGTATGCCTTTCTTTAAGAAGATAGCTAAAGATATCGCTATATAGAATAATATCTATATACTAAATAAAGCTTTTAACTTTAGTAAGTACTTTAACTTTAATTAGGAGTGCTTTATTATAGTAGCGTTAAATAGAGCTTTTAAGAATATCTCTAAAAGGGACCTTCTCTATACTGCAATTGAGGTGATAAATACCCTTAATAGCCTTAGGGTAGAAGCTATATGTATCTCTAGCTATCTTAAGGAGTAGCCCTTCTTTGCGCAAACCTTCTATAATACTAAGGTAGATATAGCTTAAGCTTAGGTATAAGCTTAGTAGGGGAATATTAGTGAGTATGCTTTATGCTAACTAATAGAGAGAGCGTTGCTAATAACAGCATAGCTGTTCTAAAGAAGCTACTATAGTAGATAGCGAAGTAGTAATAGAGATAGTGTTTAACGGCGGCGTGGGTGATGCGCAAGAGAGAGAATAGGTTAATAGTTTAGTAGTTAGTAATTAAATAATTAAGTAATTATAAACTATATTGTTACTGAAGTGAAGTTGAAGATTATGAAGTTGTTGACGTGCATATGTAAGTGCAGCTGAGGTTAGGAGAGTTACGATCATATGACTGAAGGCTATATGTATTGTCAGGAGGCGTGGAGTTAGGAGGTCTGTCGCTCTAAGCAGGTAAAAATCACAGTGAACGGCTAGAGGCCAGTAGCTTTAGTATAATAGATCTAGATTTAATCCTTAATTAGAATCTTAATACTCTAAACTTCTTATCTAGGGGATCTTAGTTATACTTTAGCGTTCTTAACTAAATGAAGTTTCTTATTTATATTAGTTAAAGTTATCCTTCTAGTTATATTTAAGCTAATAGAAGTTATATCCTTTACTTCTTAGCTTCTCTTCGTTTTTATTATATCTCTTTTTATACCTATCTTTTTCTTTTATTAATATATTTATAATATTCCTTAAATTCTTCTAAAGTTATAAGTAAATTAAGCTTATCTCTAAGATTAATATAGTTTAATATTCTAATATACTTATTGATTTTATTTTAGCAGTTAAGTAGGTTACTATTAAGTTCTTATATATTATTTTTATAACTATAGTTCTTCTATTTAACGAAGTACTCCTACTTATTATCTCTATAATAGTAGTTAAGTAGCTTTTCTACTTTATACTTTAGTTTATTATTTTCTATAATAATAAGGTTACTTATTTATAATCCTTAAGGTGCTAGTTTAAGTAGTAAGATATAGAATACTAGGTAATATTTTATAGTTTTAAGGAGTTTAAGTTTATAGTTAACTAGTAAAATTACTTATAAGATTTTAAAAGGTCTAAGTTTTTTAAAGTTAAGTTTATTACTTAGTTATTTTATTTTAATATTCTACTATATAAAGTAGGTACTATCTTCCTCTTTTAAAGTTAGTCCTTTAATCCTTTATTTATTACTAAATTTAGTTATTCTTTATTATATAAATTTAAGTTTTTTATATATATTATCTTAGATATCCTTAATTTTTTATACTAAAGTGATAGCTTTAACTATATCTAAGTTTAACTAAGGTTCTCTATATACTATTAGTTTAAATCTATAGTTAAGATAGAAGAGGGATTCCTTAATACTTTCTTTTATTATACTATTATAGGTAAACTAAGCTATTAGTAGTAATACTACTTAGTTATCTTAGTTATAATTAATATAAGCATAGAGGTAAGTTTTAAAGATTTAGTTAATTTATTCTATTTATCTATTAGTCTATAGGTAGAATATAGTAGATATTAATTATTTAATACTAAGTTATAATATAATTAATTTCTAAAAGTTAGAGGTAAAGATCTTATCTCTATCTAATATAATTTCCTTAAGTGTTCTATAGTTAGTAATAATATATTTAAGAAATATATAGGTATATTCTTTAGTATTACTTACTTCTTTATATAGGATAAAGTAGGTATACTTTATAAGTTAGTCTATAATAATAAAAACGTTATTATAGTATACTTCTATAAAAAGTTCTTAAGACTTTAATAGCTTAATAATAAAGTTAAGTAATATAGATTACTAAGCAGTTTGTAGTATAGGTAAAGGTTATAGCATATTATAAGGTTAATATTAAGTAGGTTTACTTTTAAGGTAGACTTTATAATCCTTAATTATTTTTACTATATATTCTCTAGTAACTTTTTCTCTATATTACTATTATAGCTACTTTTAGGTTTTTATAATTCCTTAGTAATTATATATAAGGTAAGTATAGAACTCCTTAATTACTTTATTATCTAGTTTACTAAGTAGGCTAGTATTAGATTATCTAGCTATTATTAAAAGCTTAATAGCTAGTACTAGGTCTCTATTATTTTCCTTAAGAATCACCTAAGTTTCTTTAAGTATTAAGATATTATAGTCTAGTTACTAGCTAAAAGTATTAGCTCTACTGTTTTCTAATCCTTTCTAGTAGATGATTTAGAAGTTAAATTCTAATAGGAATTCTAACTATCTAACTTATTATTTGTTTAATACTTTTAAAGTTGTGAAGTATAAGAGGTTCTTATAGTCTAAATATATAAATACTTTATAAATTATTCCTAAGAGTTTAAGTCTCTATTCTTTAAATACTTTAATAATTACTATAAGTTCTTTATTATAGATTTAATAGTTTAGCTTAAGTCTATAGAGCTTATATAAAAAGAAAGTATATAAGTAGAGCTATCTTTTTAAGTCTTATTATAAAAGTTATACTCTAAAGGTATAGTCTAAGGAGTCTAGTTCTACTTTAAACTACTTAGTAAGGTTTAGTATTATTAAGACTAGTTTACTACTAATAAGGTCCTTAATTTTCTAGAAAGCTATTTACTATAGTTCTTCCTATATAAAGGAAGTATTTTTATAGCTAAAGTTAGTAAGAGCTATATTAATCTTATTATAGTTCTTAATAAATTTTTAGTAGAAGTTAATAAAACCTAAGAATCTTTAGACTTCCTTAAGGTTCTTAGGTTTTAGCTATTCTCTAATAACTTTAATTTTATTCTCTAATATTTAAACTTCTCTAGGGGTAATAGTAAATCTAAGGTATTTAACTTTTTACGTATAGAATTTACTTTTCTTAGGTTTAACTAGAAGTTTAATTTCCTAAAAGGTTTATAAAATATAGTAAATATCTTCTTTATATCTCTTAAGTATTAGTAAGAATATAAAGATATTATCTAAATAGATAACTATATAGATATTAATATATTTATATAGAACTAAGTTAATTATATTCTAGAATATTATAGAGGTATTAGTAAGACTAAAAGGTATAATAAAGTACTTAAAATATCTTTTTTATATTTAGAAGGTAGTTTTCTATTCTTCTCCCTACTTTATCTTAATTAGGTTATAAGCTCTTTTAAAGTTAAAAGCTATAAACTAGTTAGCTTTATAAAGGAGTTATCTTATTTTATTAATAAGTAGTAGTAAGTAGTAATTTTTAATTATTATCTTATTAAATATATAGTAGTTAATATATAATTATAGTTTTCTATTTTTCTTAGGTATAAATAGGATTAAGCTTCCTACTAAGGATATTAAAGGTCTAATATATTCTTTTTTAAGGTTTTTATTAAAGTATTTATCTAAAACTTCTATTTCTATTTAGTTAAGTCTATAGATTTTATTAAAGTATAGTTCTTCCTCTTCTTTAAGAGGGAGCTTATAATTAAAACTAATATATTTAGGTAGTTTAGTTTCTAGCTTAGCTATAAAGAGTTTTTTATAAACTCTATATTCTTCTAAAATAGATAGAAGTAGATTATTCTTTTATTCTAGATCTATTATCTTTAGTAGTTATAATATAGCTTCTTTTACTTTAAGGTAATAGAGGTATTATTTTACTATTCCTAGTTAGGTTAACTTATTTAAGGCTTAATTCTAATAAAGCTACTTAAGGACTAAATCGTTATAGTTCTAATAGAGTTAGCCTTTACTCTAATCTATTTATAAGTTATTTATTTATAGCTAAAATAATCCTAATACTATATTATATATTCTTATATTAATAATATTAAATTAGATTTTTTCTTTTTAATTTAAGTAGCTTATCTTAAGGGGTATAATCTTATTATAGATAGTATCTCCTTTATATTTAAATTCTTCTCCTTCTACTATATATAGAGGGTATGGTTATTTTTTCTTTTTTTATTATACTTCTAGCCTATTAATAGCTTAAGGGGTAATAAAATTCACCTTAGCTTTACTATTAATTAGTATAAGTATTATTTATTTATTAATAGTAACTTTAAGTTCTATATTATTCTTATATCTTTATAATATTTAGTAAATAGATCTTTTTTTTATTACTTATTATAATCTATTATTAGTAAATAAGTCTAGTTTTTTAACTATTTGGGTTATTTTAGGTAGGTAATTTGTTTTCTTTCTTATACTACTTTAGTAAAGCTATTTTTATAGATTCTAACTTAATGTAGTTTTAGTCTATTTCTTATAATTCTCTAGGCGTATACCTTTTCTTAGTAGTATACTTAATATTTATCCTATTAGTATTTATCTTATTTTATATTATTATTATATTAGTATCTTATAGAGAACTAAAGGTTTAGCTAAAAAACTATAATATTATCTTTAAATAATATTATTATCTATCTAATTATCTTAGCTATTAAGTAGACTTCTTAAATAAGCTTATTATTAGTTCTTTAGGAGTAGAAGTAGTAGTTATATTTATCTCTTATATATTCTTTATACTTATTATAGAAGTATTAAGGCTAAAATAAAGTTTAATAAAGTTAGTAGTTACTTCTTAGTATAAAGTAGTCTTCTATATATAGCTAAGAGGTATAGTCTTAGTCTTATTAATTAGCTAAAATACTATAAAAGTAGTATTATTATTTATTTTATAGTATATTAATTTCTTAATACTTTAGGAGTTACTTAATTCTATCTCCTTAGTTATTAGTTCCCTTTTTAAAGCTAAAGTTATTTATACTAAAAGTAAACCTATAAGTAATCTCTATCTAAGTATATTATTAAGTAATATTATAAGGTTTATTTAAGTTATAAAGTAAGCTTTTACTTTCTCTAAAAGTCTAGTTACTAGTTATACTTAGGAGTTATTATTCTATTAGAGGATTATACTAATATTCTAGCTCTTCTTTAGATTCTTCTTTAATTTATTTATTAAGTTCCTAGTTAATTTATTTAATCTTAGTAGGGTTTCTATATATATATTAGCGTTTTTCTATATATAAAAGTATAGCTCTTAGTTGTTATTCCTATAGGGGGTTATAAAGTTCCTTCTAGATTTATTCTAAGTATAAGTTTTTAGCTTTTTAGAAGTATATAAGCTTTTATTTATTATTATTTTCTAGTTTTTAGTTTTATATAGAGGAGGTACTAATAGGTTTAAACTATTAAATCTATAGTATTTCATTAAGTTATTCAGCTAGTTTTCTTATGATCTTACTATTACTAGTATATATTATTACTAAGGTCTTAAAATAGAGGTCTAAGATAGTTATATTATACTTAGTTCGTCTTAAATTACTATCCCTTAGGTAGTATCTTAATATTTCTTTATCTTTAAAGTAAATCTAATAATTATTATTATAGTATTTAGTCTATAATTAGGATATATATAGAGCTTTTATAATTATATTAACTTATTAAGGTTACTTAGCTACTAGCTTCTAGGGAAGCTTCTTAAGTTATTTATAGTCTTTAGCGATATAACCTTACTTATTATAGTTATAGTATTTAGAGTTCTAAAGTTTCTTATTATTAGGCTTAGTTATTATATTAAGATTTATAGGTTTATTATATTATCTATAAGTAGTGCTTTATTATATATTACTTTAGTTATTATAAGGTCTATTATTATTCTACTAGTAGTTAAACTTCTATTAGGGCTACTATTAGTATTTATATCTAGAGTTTAGTTTTTATTATTTTTCGCCTTTCTCTTTATAACGTTTAAAAAGTTAATTATTAATTTTAATAGTAAAGTTAGTATATTAAAGGAAGTCTTTAAGGTAGTTAATCTTAATAATCTTATCTTTAACTTTATCTTTAAGTCTTTAGTAGAATATAAAGATCTTAGTTTCTTTAATAAAGTTAAGTTAAACGTTAAGTTACCTAAATATAGTAGTATATTCCTTAGTAGACTTAGTCTATCTAAGCTAGGCTAACTTACATTTAGCCTATTACTTTTTATTAAGATCTTAGAAAAAAGAGTATAAAGTATCTTTAAATCCTTAAAAACTACTATAGATATTATAAGTCTTAGTAGAATACTTATCTAATACTTTATACTTAAGGAATTCTTCTTATATAAACTTAAACTATTTAAAGGCTTTTCTATAAAAATAAGTAGTTATATAAACTACTTTCTTAGTCTAATTAGTAAAGTCTCTATAGTAAAAGTTTTAGTAGTTCTTAATTTAAATTAAGAATAATTTAAGTGTTCTAAAAGTACTATTATAAGTAATAGGAGTATTAAGTTTAAACTTCTATTATCTTCTAATAAAGGTAGTAATAATATTAGTAGTAGCTTAGAAAGTATTAAGTTCTTCTTAGAGTTCTTAAACTTTCTTAAAATTAGTATCTCCCTTAATATCTTTCTTAAGTTTCTTATATACTTATCTAGCGTTCTAGAGTTATTTATTAAAGCTATTTATAGCTTACTTACTTTTATTAATAAAGGTCTATATCTCTTTAGATTTAGTATCTTATTTCTAGATAATATATTAGAGTTTTTTATAGCTTTCTTTAGTGAAGAAACCTTCTCTATTAGAGTTATACTTAAGGTCTAATATATTATAGTCTTTAATACTAATAAGTTCCTATACTAAGCTTTAAAGCTAGTTATATAAAGAAGATAAAGATCCTAAAGTAGGGGACTTAGCTAAAGCGTAAGAAGATATACTTATTATTTTACTATTAGTAGGCATTAATAGTTAACTTACTAAATAGGAGTAATTAAAGTATTATAGTTAGCTATCTAATAGTAAGGTCTACTAATAGAAGTTAAAAATTAATATATAGTAATAATATACTAAGTTATAAGTTATAAGCTATAGTAGATTAATCTTTTAGAAGCTAAAGTAATTAGTCTTAGACTTAATAAGTAATTTATAGTAAAAATAAACTAAGAGTATCTTAAGGATAAATATTAAGTTAATTACTAAAGAGCTATAAAAGTTTAACTATAAACTAAGTTTAGGTTATACTATATATAAGTTTATAAGTAGTATCCTTTATTTACTTAGAGGTAATTACTTAGGTATATAAAGTAATTATAATTAGTTAGTAGAGCTAACTAATTACTAAGCGTTCTTTCCTATACTCTACTAATCGTTTCCTTATCTTATTATTACGTAACTTATACTATAGTTCTCCTATACTAAGTAAGTCCCTATTATCCCTATAATCCTATAGTATAAATATCCTATTCTAGCCGCCTAACGCCTAAGTAGGTCGTTTAGCTATTATCCTTATTTTATAGGTTATAACAGTAAGTCCTTACTATTCCTATAATCCTATAGTATAAATATCCTATCCTAGCCGTCTGACGCCTAAGTAGGTTGGTCAACTATTATCTATGCCTAATAGGTTGTAATATGCTAGTCTAACCTAAGTCGCCGTGGGACACAGCTGTGAGACTCAACATGACTTAAGTAGGTGCTTCAATTCCAGGCCAAATCTTGTGATATACACGCCTAACGACTGCTCGTTTCACAGCCGGCTCTTAGTGCTGCTATAAGAACGGTGAAGGATCTGGAGTTATTCGAGAGGTGGAATGAGCACGGAAACGGACCACTTACAAGCGCGCAAGCGGCGGAGATTATCGGAGGCAAGTGCGATCCTGCATTGCTTTGTGAGTTTGAACCTGCATGAACTTCTTTTGCCGCGCTCACTGGCATAATTAGACCGACTTCTCCGTCTTCTGGCAGCAAACCATCTTTAAGAAGAAGCATCGCTTGGCACATTCAAGCCCACGCAATTTGGCGTCGCTATCACAGCACCCGTGTTCAATGGGCTCTTCAGTAGCTAGTATGTTCGAAGAACGCCGTATGCGTGAAAGGCTTTAGACTAACCATATCCTCAGCTACAATCTCATTCTGCCAATCTACGCAAAACTACCAAAGTTCTTCGAAGCAACCGGGTACAAGAACCCCAAAGACTCTAGACGCTCGGGATTTCAGTACGCCCATGGGTGGGATGGAGACCTTTGGTCATACTACCAAGCTCACCCCAAGGAGGAGGAAGAGTTCAGCATCATACAACAAAGCATTGCGGCGCAACAGCCTGCGTGGACAGACATCTACCCCGCAGACTTGCTTCTCAACACAAAACCTGACACACCATTGCTAGTTGACATCGGGGGTAGCACCGGCCACGACATGTTGAAGTTCCACGCCCTTTACCCCGAGAAGGCTTCCCGGCTGTACCTGGAGGACTTGGGATCCGTGATAGAAAAGGCGGAACTTCCATCTGGCGTGAGCAAGGTGGCTTACGATTTCTTTAAGCCGCAGCCCATCAAAGGTTTGTCTCGTTATTGCTTTAGTAGGTATAGCCAGGCTAACCGGTGGTTAGGTGCACGAGCATACTTGATGCACTCCATACTTCATGATTGGTCCGATGGACCGGCTCGGAAGATACTTGAGATGCAAAAGGATGCGATGACTCCAGGATACAGCCGGTTACTCATACACGATCACATAGACGTTGAAGGCCCTGCAAACCCTCAGGCTACCGCTTTCGACATTCAAATGATGGCTTTGGTATCAGGAAGGGAGAGATCCGAGAAGGATTGGCGGCAGCTTCTTACATCTGTTGGACTAAGTGTGGTGAAAATTTGGAAATTGCCTTCGGCGGCTCACAGCATCATTGAGGTTGAGGTATTACCGGTCTAGGCAGGTACGCCCCAAGACCGGCAGTCAAATGATGCAAAAGGCGTCAAGAAGGCTTCGAAACTCGATAGGGACAGTTTTTCTAAATGGAACCTAATATTACAAAACGCATCGTTCAAGTAAGTCGAAAAGCATTCCGTACCCCATCTGCAGAAGTCAGATGTCGCTCAAGCCACGAGTCTGGGTACGTGCACTCTCTACAATTCCATCGGCAGTTCGAAGCTTCTCAATTACCTCGTCGAGATCATTTCGCTGTTGGACGATGTGTTCGTCCTCCCGAGCCAGCTTCTCAACCTCTTCTTCCGTCAATGTGAACATCCATTTTGTTGAAAGACCCCTAAGAGGTCCTGTCTCGTGAGAGATAAAGCTCTCAGTGATGTTACTAGTAACATGCTCAATGAAGTTACCCAGAGATATCTATCAATCAACGAGAGTTAGCTGATGCCTATGTGATCGGGGATGGAGGCATACCTCGTAATACACCTTGACAACATCATGGACGTCATTGACCATGTTTTCTTCCGCAGAATGATGGAAAAGGTGAAATATGGCAGCCCAATGATCCTCGGCGGAATGATACCCTTGTGTGGGCGGATATGAAACGATAGCCTTCATCAGCCGAAGACTGCGGAAAGCCTGGAGTTTCTGCTGGAACCTCACATCCGTGGTCTGCAGATGGGACTCTCTCTCGCGCCGGCAGTGCTCTCTCAGCTCTGCAAGAGCACTTTCTTTCGTTTGTCGCTGAAATTGAGCAATGACCGCCGAGAGCTCTTTCTGAATGATTTCACAGCCACTGCTTGAGCAGACCTGCCGAAGGATCTTGTCGGCTGCGTGCTCGACATACCTGCCGACCTCATTGATATGCTCCTCTGCAATGCGCTCCCACAACTCTGATTGTTTCATGAATAAGACCCGGATAACCTCAGTGTTGATAAGACCAGGAAGCTCGGTTGTCTGCCAGATTTTGAGCTGAGATTGGATTTCTTTCGCAAAGGACGCTGCTGTTTCATCTTTCACGCCTTTCGCTTGTCCCACACGCCCTTTCCTTGGAGGTGTAGTGGGAGGAGTAACCGTGGGGTCTGATTGCTGAGGTGGAACAGGTGGATAGTTGGTTGACATTTTGTTGGCAAGCTCCTTTATAGGATCGATGTCAGGGTCCTCGAAGTCGAAGGTGTGGCCTCCCTCTTTCATTGCCTGGGTAAAGCTCTCGTTGGCGCTGCGAGTCAAGGCTCTCACTCTCATGGTCTCATCGTCGAGGAACCCGGGAAAGTAGAGTGCCCTGTTTGTGATCTTGCAATACTTTTGAAGAATGTCTCTTAGGTATTGTTGGCGCAGGTTGTGTGTTGGCCTCGGGTCTCCAAGGCTCTTCCTGGAGACCTCGGCTGTCGAAAGCAGCCTTGATATCGTATCTCGAATGGTAGGAAAGTTGTCTCGAATGCGAGCGCAAAGGAGGTTCCCGAGGTGTCTCTTCAGCATTTGAGAGCCGCGACGACTTGGGTTTATTTTGTTCCAAGGAGGCTGGTCAAACAGCTGACTCTCAGCTTCTTGGAGATTGAAATCGTCGCCATCCTTCGCCGATCGATTTCTCACAACAAACCAGCCATCCTGCATGGACTTGTCGGCGTATTCGCCAGTACCATTGGCGATATCGACAATCTGACAAGGCGTTAATAAAAGGGCTCCGGATTCTGTGGGTTTGTAAAGATCTTTACCTCGTTTGCATCGTGCAGCATATCGCACTTTGTGAAAACCCCGACGAGTCGTTTTTTCTCTACCACAGCAGTCTTCATGAAGATCTCTTGGCGTGCTAGATCTGTTACCGCGTCGGCGACGCAGCTTCCAAACAGTTACTAGAGGGTCTCATACGACGGGAGGAATGGAACTTACATAACAATGTTGGCAGGCTGTTTCATGTAATCGTCAATCATCTTGTTCACCGCCTTCATCTCGTACTCGTTCACGGCGACGGCGTTAGATATAAGTCCGGGCACATCTAGAATGCTGAAATGAGATCGGGAAGGCCCTGAAAGCTCGATGCGAAGAACCTGAGTGGCAAAGTTCTTCTTTCCTTTGCCTTTTCCGCGTCGAATGCCCATGTATTGGGTTGAGATCTGGAACAAAATTAGCTTCGCCGAATATCTTGTTCTCGAGTATAGCGACACTTACCTCATCCATGACCCTTTTGAAGTCATCAACTCCAAGTCGGTCAGTCGTGTAGACATAGTCCTTATAGGAAAGATCCTCGGGATATCCAAAGCGATCAGGAACCTCGGGCTCGGCAATGGTGATCCTGACGGTGCTGACAGTATCGGGAGCCGTCCTGCGGGAGACGATCCTAGTTGCAAATCGAGTGCAGCACCCGGTCCCCACTGGGAAGGGTATGTCTGTCAGACTCTGAAGTAGTGAAGACTTCCCAGCTGACTGGCCCCCAGCAATGATAAGCTATGATAGCCGTGATCAGCGATACTAAAACCTAGGCGATTGGACGATGAGCGATGGAATACCTGAGGAATCGCAAGTTCCTGGCTGACTCCGCATGACTGCAGTCTGTCTATAGCATCAAACAGGATTTTACTGTCCTTGCTGTCAAAAGGATTCTCAGATATGGCCTTATCCTGGATTTCTTGACTCTGAGGGTCGTCGAGACCAGGAGCGGATGCCACTGAGTCGAAGTGTTCATCTCCGACAGATTCGGCATCGGGCCTTTCGCTAGGGGCATCCCAAAAGCCTTTCGACGCAGGCGACTCCAGTCCTATGCCTCCGTGGTCTGGCTGGAAGAGCCCAGGAGACGGAAATGCCACTTCGGCCATGTTGCGAAGAAGGAATCAAATGAAATTGGAAAGGAGGTATGACTAGGTAACGAAGATTGGAAATCAATTCCAAAAAAAGTTCAATGAATGGGAAACTTGATACGAATGAGAAACACTGACATATTTTGAGTGGTATAATTTCATGTGTAGCAGGAGACGTCATTTATAAGAGTAGTTACCTAGCCCATTTAAAACAGCAAGAGAGGAGGGTGAGGGCGTGAAACCAAAATCATAAGCGCTCTTGGTCGCTCGTCAAGAACACCACCGACAAGCCTGCAGTTTGAAGATATTCAAATACGAAGTCAAATCTGCCTTACCAACCATCGTAGATGCAGCTGTCGTCCGACTTCTCCTTTCTTGCTGAATCGCGTCATGAACTTCTGGATCTGAGATGCGTGGGCTTGAAACCAGACAGATGAGCGCTATTGGTTGCTGCAACACACCATACAAGGCACCCACGCCAATTGAGGTTCAGTTGGTTGTATGCAGGAGTTCCCCCAATATGGTCCAGTTGCGGCTGTTGGTAGCAGATTTGGCCAGGGACCTGGCCCAAACCCATGTGCGGATGCGATTTGCCCGCACGCTTATCAGTTCAATCGGACCCGAGGGAATGGTCGCGAAACGGGCTGAGCCTTCTTGGCATCGGCCACGCCGACTCGCATGCACTCAATAAACAGCGACCTTTGACGCCAGCAACGGGCCCGGCCGCAGATGGCAGGTCGCTGCACGGAGGCCATGTCCAGTCATGGCACGTCGACCGACGGTGGACAGGGGCGAACCGAAACCTGGACAGTCGTAGGCAACCAACAGCCTCCTGACGGTCTTCCCTGATGCGTCCTCTCCAACGAACAAGCTTTCGTCCAATGAAGTGATATCAACTGCACAACGACATCTCAAAAAGCAATAACCGGCATACGATGAGTCCGATACACCCGTCATAACTGGAAATAGTGACCCTGCATCCATGCACAAACAGGGGCTGTATCAAGGCGCAAGGAGTAGTTGCATTAGCCGTAAGTGACCTACGACTAAACATGAATACGAGCAAGCCTCCTTGAATCAGCCCAAGATCAAAATGGTCACATCCAGAAGCGCCAGCGGCTCAGATGTTTCACGCCTTCTCCTCGTGCCGCGCCGTGACGATCACGCCAGCTTTCTCCCCATCTTCCGTAGACGCCTGATACATGTCCTCCGGCTTGTACTTGCCAAACTTGCGCAGCGGGACGCCTTCGTTGAACATCCGGTCAATCTGCTCGAGTGACTTACCCTTACACTCCGGGATGCAGAACCATGTAAAGACAAACGCAAGGACAAGGATGCCTGCAAAGATGAATCCGACCTTGGAGCCTAGTCCGGCGCCTGGAGTGTACAGTAGGTGGGGAATGCTGAAGTTGACGAGGAAGTTGGCCAAGACGTTGACCATCGAGGCTGTTCGCTGGGAGGCGTCGCGGAGGCGCAGGGCAGGGATCTCGGTTGACACGACATAGTTGAGGGGTGCCCATGCCAAGACATAGGACGCCGCGAAGACGGTCAGCATCGCCACGATGCCTGTCTTGACGGCAAACGATGGATCCGAAACTGTGCCGAGCGAGCCCATGGTTACAATGGCTGCAAACTGCAAGACGGCACCGATAAGAAGGAGAGGCCTGATATCAACTCGTCAATATTTGTCCACCATGACTCTAGGGTGAAAAGAGGAAACACATACCGTCTTCCTACGCGATCAGTTAGGTAAAGGCCAATGAACACCATGACCAAATTGACAATGGCGTTTACAATGGTCATGGTGAAAGGATTGACAGTTCCAATATCCTTGATGAAAATTGCTCCATACGTCGATGCAAACGCCTGGCCAGTAGCTTGTTGGAAGAAGTTCATGACCATAACTACAGCAGTCCTCTTCAAGTTGACGCCTTTGAACAACTCCCAGTATTTCCCCTGTTCAACCTCCTGTTTCAGAGCGTACTGTAAGGCGGCAAACTGTTCGTCGATTTCGGCGTCCGTGATCGTACCGACTCGAAGTTTCTTGAGTGATGCGTGGGCTTCTTCAACTCTGTCCTGGGTCAAGAGCCATCGCGGCGACTTTTCCAAAAGGTTAGTCTTTGTACACCATAGAGTTGAAGATCTGGGGATTACCTCAGGGATGAAGAAGATGAGGCACATCACTATGACTGGAATGACATAGAAGAGTCCCATCGGGATCCTCCACGACGCGTTTCCTTCCAGTGTGCTGGTGCCTCTGCAGACAGAGTTGACGATCAGAGTCCCGAACTAGTACTATCAGTTAGTCGGAGTGAATTTTCGCTGACAGCGGCTATCTCTCACCATAAGACTAAACTGGTAGGACCCAACAGCGAATCCTCGAATCTCGGATGGCACGATTTCTGATTGGTAAACTGGCACCACTGCCAACTCCATCCCAACGTAGATGTCTTGGAGATGTTAGAGTCACACTTAATCAAGATTTAAACGCTGCCTTACAATTGAGAATACGTGCGGCCATGATTTGCTCTCTGGTGGATGAAGTCAAAGCGATCGTTGCCGGAATTACTGCCCAAGCGCTCATGCCGAACATGCACCAGCGACGACCCCAACGGGCACTGACGAGACTGCCAATAATGACGCCGGCGGCGAACCCAACATAGTTGAGACTGTTGAACAACGATAACCAAGTAGGAGGAATCTTCCACTTTCCGGTTGTCGGATCCTGGTCGCCAAATTGCTTCTGGAAGGCGTCCATTGCCTGTGTCGTGGAGTAGCCCGCGTTGTCGAAGCCATAGTTGAAGGTCGAGATGGCGACTACGGTGAATGCGACCGCGAGAGTCCGATTGAAGTGCTTGAGAATCCTATTTGGCGCCATGATGGAGGAACTCTTGGATCAGATTGAGGGGGATCCACGCGGCGGCCGACAGAGTAGACTGGGGGAAGGAGATAATGCATCGCGGATCTTTAAGTATTTGAACGCGTTCGCGGCGCTGAACCGTGTGCCTTGTTGGTTGGTATTAAGCTAGGCCTCTCTTCCTTGCAAGGTGGGGTTGAACTCAAGGATCCAGAGGTTTGGCCTCCACTAGCAAACAATAAAACTCGTTCGACCTGCGGACTGATGGCAAACCAACACATGGCATGGCGGAGACGGGAGGTTTCCCCAACTTGGGGAAACCCACTGGGGAAGAAGCCGTTCAAGGCGCTAGGCACTCGGGAGACATTTCCTGGAGGAAAATTGTGGAGGAGCTGAGCCCAGAACGAAAATCTTCTGGCGGGTGACCGGCCGGCTGGGTTTTTGGCGTTGGACTAGGGTAGCTCCGGGGGCCGGAACTCGGGGGGAGGCAAAGCAGCAAACAACATCATGGAACTCGGGCGGAACAGAGCGCGAACTCATCCCCCCCCCGACTTCCCAACCCCATCACCCGATCTCATGCATCTTTCACATACATTTGGCAGAAGCTGCGGGTAAGAAAAGCATGGAGGCGGCTGCTCCATATCGAGCGTCCGGGCGACCCCGAAAGGGCCTGCAGATTTGTTTCCAGTGCCGGAACCGAAAGGTAAGTTTTTTTTCCGGCCTCGGATCGGAGGTGCTCCGCTTCGGAAAAGGGTCACCGTTCCTAACCCGCATCCGATCAGGTCCGATGTGACGGCTCACCTGGGGGATGCGAAAACTGTCGAAGACTCAAATTTCACTGCTCTTTCTCAGTCCCTGATGCATCTTTTGAAGATGAAGGGCCAGCTGGACAGGCGGATCCGAGCCACTTGAGGCTGGAGAAGAGGCGCGTCCGCAGAGCCTGCATCCAATGTCGGGATAAGAAAACAAAATGCTGTGGGACGCAGCCATCATGCAGGAGGTGCTCCCAAAGAGGCGCTCCTTGTCAATATCCGGATCTGACTGCCAAGTCCACATCGCCGAAATCCCACCGGCAGCCAGCTACAACATCGGCTGACGAGTCTGTCAATGATGGCAATACACGTAGAGCGTCTTCATCAGCACGAGGTACCTCGATCGCGCCGTCGCAAGCACCGTCCCCCGGCTTGTACGTAAAAACCCTCCAGAGAAGCCCGGCGTACGCTGACATTTTCCCCAGTGAGTTGAATGTAAATAAGTCGATCGTCAAACAGCACATTGACGCCTTTTTCGACTTGGTCTATCCTATCCCCTGCTATGGCTTTATCCATAAGGCCACATTCTGCCTAAGTTGGGCACAGGACACTCACAACCCTCGACTCTTGAAGGCCATGTGTGGTCTTACAGCACGGTATCTTGCCTCAGGAGATCAAGGTCGTCTGAAACAAGCGACTAGATGGATACAGGAAGCAGAGATGCAACTCTTCATGCGACTAAGCGAGCCCTCCCTATCGGACATTGAAGCACTCATGCTCACAACTCTGGATCACATCATGGCCCGCCGTTTTAGTAAGATGCTGATATCCGCATGCCTTGCAGCCCGGCTGGCCTATATGATGAGATTAAACTATGAGGACGGCCGTCATGGATTTCTGATGCAAGAGCGTCGCAGACGTCTCATGTGGGCCATTTTCACACTCGACACACTCTACTCCAGTGGCCGGGCTGAGTTTACTGGATGTTCCAAAGAGACCATACACCTGCAACTACCATGCAATGAGAGGTCTTTCACTCTGGATATCCCCGTTATGACAGAGCCGTTATCACCCCCTGAGATATCTACTACGTCTGATTTAGGGCTCATGGCGTACAACATTCGGGTTCTTGACATCCGAGATCGTATCCAGAGGTGATGCTCTCCATTTTCGCTGGACATGTACCTTAGCTAACACCAGTTTCAAGACTCTCTCACACGATAACACACCGTCGAAAACCACTTGCAGAATGCATCGAGCAGTTGAAAGGTCTTGCTGATGAGCTTGATAACTTACGCCGTTTATTACCACAACACTATCACTTCGACAAGAAGAATCTCTTTCTTCGCGCATATACTCCGCAAAGAACATCATTTGTCATGTTTCATGCGTGGTGGCACCAATGCCAGTGCGATATGTACCGATTTACTATTCCCGGCTTCCGGGAAGGGCTCCCTTTCGAAGACCTGCAAAGTCTATCACCAGAATTTGTCGCCTATTGCAGAGATCGCTGCCTTGAGCATGCGCTAGCTGTGTCGGACATCATGGCTACTGTAACAGAAATGGGCAAGGACATCTTCATTACTGACCCGTCCCTTGCGATGTGCGCCTTTCATTCCGCACGCATCATCTCCCGCCTCGGGTCCCCAGAATTCTGGCGCTTACCGAGAGCGGTATTATTGGCCAAGCTTCAAGCTTGCTGGGATATCCTTGAGACTCCCTCCGAAGTTTACCCAACGACTAAGTTGCTTCGAGGTGGTATATCGGATCTGATCCACGATGCCGAACGGGATTCGAGTGACTCTAGCCCATTGAAGTCCGACTGGGACTTAGAGAAGCCCCATGAAAATATCGGCGAGGCGCCTTCTGCGCCGGATAGTACCGGCAGGGGCTCACGTGAAGTGTACTCTAAATACAGCGTGACGGATGAAATACGAAAGCTTAAGTTTCAACAAGATGGCGAAGATAATGTGCAGCCATACCTGGACGACAGTCGGGAGACGAGAGATCAGCATGATATGGCCCACCCACATGCCTTCGGGATGCCCGGCATCTCCAAGCCCGACGGCGCTCAGTCCTACATGGCAATGCAGCAAGATATGACAGGGAATACGTTTGGGTTTCCGCCTGCTGGATTTGGAGGCAACACGGCGGCGTATGATGTTTCCATGACGCTGGGATTCGAGCCAAGTTATGATGAATGCCAGCCAGACCTGTTCTTGGACTCATTCATGCCGCTCCAGACTGACTGGAATATGGCCGATCCTGGATGCTTCTGAGCTTCAGGGCTGTTTTTAGTCACATACTGAAGGTCTTGCCATCATGGATTATTTTGAAGTACAAAATCTATGTATTCCGTCTTATAATGCTCCTGTCTGAACAGTGAACTCGATTGTTATGATTTACGAGAAGGTCAGAGACCGTTCCAGAAAATGCTCTTCTCAATATTGAAGGAACCCATCAATCCTTCAGTCGCGGAGACCACATAAACGAGGTAGTCCCCTTTCTCACAACACCAGCTGTTCCTCTTCTCATCCCAGACGGCCGTACTGTATTTGTCGATGGGAATCGTCGCAAGTTTCCGCTCACCTGGCTCAAGATAGATTTTCTTAAAGCCCTTGAGCTCTTGTCGCGGCCGGGCGAATCTTGAATCTTGAGACACGGCAAAGTAGCGGATGTACATTTGAATAACCTCAGCGCCCGCCCTCTTGCCGGTGTTTTGTATGCTGAATTGGACATGGGATGAGCTGACTTGAATCCCTGAAATGTCGAAAGTTGTGTAGCTCAGTCCGTGGCTTTACAATGTTTCTGTCAGCTCAACTTTTAACTACTATATATACGAGATACCAACTCACCCGAAAGGGAATGCAGGCGTGATACGACGCGTCTCATACCATCGGTATCCAACGAACACGCCCTCGGAGTAATGCACTTTCCCGTTGTCACTACCAAAGCTGAGGAAGGCAGGATTGTCTTCCAAACGGTCAGGGAAAGTCATAGGTAGCTTCCCGCTCGGATTGATGCGCCCGAAGAGGACATCCGCCACAGCGTTCCCGGCTTCGTTGCCCCCATACCAGCTGTGGATCATTGACTTCGCCGAGTGCCCCCAGGGCATCCGAATGGGGTTTCCTGCTTGTGTGACGATGATGGCGTCTGGCTGTGCTTCCAAGACAGCAGAAATAAGTTTGTCGACATGAGGAGGTAAGTCCATGTTTCTTCTGTCCTTGCCTTCCTTTTCCAGATCGGCCTGCGCGTGTGTGAGCTTGGTTTGTCCAACTTCAGAGCCGACTTACGTTTAGACCAGCTACAACCACAGTGTACTTGCATCTCTTGGCCAGCTCGACTGCTCTCCGGATACCTTCTTTACGATCGATTTTCCGGCATCCACCAAGTCTGCAAGCCCCACCTGGAATTGCTAGCAACGAGCCACCAGTTACCTTTGATGTCGAGGCACTTCCTGCCTCCACCCGTAGGACATAGCGCTCCCCAGCTGTCATCCCGTAGATAGCTCGCTTTTCTGCAGACCCTTTACCAAAAAACATCCCTCCTGGTGTTTGTTCAGTTGAATTGTCAATGACAAGCTCGTTGTTGATGTATAGATTGCTTTCTCCATATGATGCTAAACCGAATTCGTATGGCCCGGTGTGCTCGGGGGTGAAATGGGCTCGCATAGACATGAAGAACGTTTCTGCTTTGTCGGGATGTCTGTAGTCCATGAGTTGATACGTTGTATCGGGTATTGTGACGTGATCAAATGGTTTTCGGCCAGCTGTGGTATGCGGTTCATTGAACATTTCGATGGTAACCCCCGGGAGACCTGTGTCGTTAACGACATGTTCTGCAGTGAATGGAGGCAGCAAGAGGTGTCCATAGACGCCAGGTTCATGGTGGACCTTCGAGTTTGGTGGTAGTGACCCTCGGATACCCTGCAGGACAGAGCTGGTGTAGTAGGGCCGCAGACTAGCACTTCCACCACCACATGCAGCCGGGATCTCTGCATTGGGTCCAATCACAGCCACTTCATCGCATTGTTCTGCTGTCAGCGGCAAGATGTTCTCCTCATTCTTCAACAACACAATGCTTTCGCCAGCTAGGCGTCGATTGAGATTTCGATCCTCAGGCACATCCCGAGTGGTCTCTTCCTTTCCAACTCTTGCCAAAGCCGCATCGTTGACGAACTCCAAGACCTTCCTGGCGCGTTCATCGATAGTATGTTGCGCAACCTTGCCCGAGAAAACCGCAGCAAGGGCCTCCTTATCGCGATATCTGCTAGGTCCAGGCATCTCAATGTCGACACCGGCATTCAAGGCGGCTTTGCAAGAGTAAGTCCCGTACCTGAGGAATTAGCCAATGCATATGGATGGACAGAGAGACTGCTGGTACCAATCGCTCATGATGAGCCCGTCAAATCCCCACTCTTTCCTCAAGATGTCTTGCAGGATCTTGGGACTTTCTGAGACGTGCAATCCCTGAACCTTGTTGTAGGACGACATGACAACTCTTGGCTTGCTATCTCGCAGGGCGATTTGAAAGGGCATGAGATAGATCTCACGCAGAGCTCTGTCAGATATGCAAACATCGACCGACATCTTTTCCGTTTCTTGATCATTCGCCACAAAGTGCTTGAGAGCGGCGAGGGTTCCTCGCGATTGAACGCCTTTGATAATAGAGCCCGCAAGAATTCCGCTGAGATGCGGGTCTTCTGAGAAGGATTCAAAGCCGCGGCCATTAAGTGGTGACCGGATGATGTTTACCGTTGGGCCAAGCCAGACATGAGCTCCTTTGGCTTCGCATTCTTTGGACAATAGTTTGCCGGCCTGTTCAATCAGTTCAGGATTCCAGGTTGCTCCTAAGCCGCTTCCACAGGGTATGCACAAGGCCGGCACCGGGTTGAAGAACCTGGAGCCCCGAACGCCGTTGGGCCCATCAGTGCATTTGACAGCCGGGACGTCGTACTGTGGAAGAGGTGTGGAGTGCCAAAAGTCGGAACCTACGAGTCTGTCAATTAATGTCCCTTTATCGCAGGGGAAGACCTACCTGCTAGCAGCGAGATCTTTTCGGCGAGAGTGGCGTTCTCCAGGACATGTTCGATGTTGACCAGCTTCCGCGGGGGTGCCTCCATGGCAGAATCATTCCGTTCAGCACCCATCGTGCACCAGACTGAGGCCCTTCACAAACCGATTGAATGATAGGTAGGTCTTGAGTACGAGAAAGACATACATCATTCCACGTAGTGATGCTGGCAGGGAGATTCTGGACAGAGATGACATATCCTGCGCCTCGGATGTCGGCCGGACAGAATCCCGGATGTCGCCATAGTGCAGATGGTCCAGTGGAGCAAACTAAATTAGGCCCGTAGAAGGTCGCATTCCGGCGGCATGGCCCCTGAGATGTGTTCATCAGCGCTCCTGAGATTTTAGATTGGCGTAGTTCTTTCGATGGCGGGTAGCTCTGGTTGGCTTATTGTCGCACACCACGGAACATGAGACCACTTGCAATGCAGAACGTTTTCTAGTCTCCGGCCACAAGGACGTGTGATCCCATGCCAAGCGATCGAGAAGAAATTTTAATATTTGTATTCATCGTCTCTTGTCGCACAGGTTGCCTTGTTTCTTCTCTAGCCGAAAGCTGCCAGAACACTCTTGTGACCACCATTTGCACTCACAGCAGCACCATTCACCCAGCGACCCTCCTCACTCGCCAAAAAGCCAACGATGTATGCAATATCCTCCGGCTCACCAATCCTAGCTGCAGCTGTGATATCTTTGACCTGTTGATCGAGAAAGTCTGCGGGAAAGGTCTTTTTAGCATTCTCGAAGGCGTCAGTCGCCGTCGGGCCAACGCTGACGCTATTGAACGTCATGCCCTTTTGCGCGGAGTACTGCTCTGCAAAGGACCTCGTAAAGCTCTCCAGAGCAGCCTTGCTTGCGCCGTAGGTCATGATTGGGTCCCTATTCCCTTGCTTGCCAGCGATGCTAGAGATGTTGATGACTCGTCCGCCGTACGCTGGAGCGTGGGGCATGAACGCGACAGTCAAGCTGACAGGGGTAAACACGTTGGCGTGCATCATCTCAGCGAAGTCTTCCGGTGTCGTCTCGGTCACCGCTTTAGGTCTATCGGCGTTTCCTAAGATTGCGTTGTTGACCAGAATGTCGATGGTCTTCGCCTCCAACCCAGAAAGGGCTTCACTGATCACTCGCTGACCGACATCGTGGTCGACCATGTTGGCCTGGATCATACATGTCCGCTGAGCGCCGAGCTCGCGACAGGCTTTCAGGGTCTCCTCCGCGGCTGCCTGATTCGAGACATACGTGATGGCAATATTGGTAATGCCCTTTCGCGCAAAGTGGATCGCGATCCCTCGTCCTATTCCTCGTGATCCTCCTGTGATAACCGCTGTTTTCCCGGCCAGAGACCACGGCTGGGATGTGGTGGTCGATTCCGACATAATGAGATTGAGATCCATGATTTCGAGATGACGGAGAAAGATGGGATGCTTGCTTCTCCAATTGCGCCCAGATTGGCAACGGCCTTGATTATGTACTGGTCCCGATGAGAACGTTTAATGGGGATTACAAATAGCAGCAAACTTCAGATGATGATTGCGCTTCGATCACTTCTGAGTTCCCGCTAGGTAATGTTTGAGTTTCGGCTCGGGCATCAGGTACGTCCGAGGCTCGCAAGACTCACAGACTACCGTGAAACGGGATTTTGGGGAGTGGCATTGTTGGAAACTCTGACTTTCCCATTGGTCAGCATCTTTCCGATTCGTGACTTCTATCGGCTTGAAGGTCAGTCATGTGACGCCCCGGGCGGCATGAAATAGGCTCGTGGGTCAGCTATTCTAACTCAAACAAAGTGCTCCAGTCGAAGTTCTCTCGTAACAAACACTAGTTATCGATAATGGACTATCGGTAGCTACTAGCCTGGCCCCAGTAGTCTTGATGTGTCTTTTGTAACCGATCTTGAGGTATCTACTTTTTCGTTTGGTTGAGACCGAAGGTAGTTAGATGCGGCCAGTCTAAAAAGGAATCATTAGTATAACTTCAACCTCAATTCATACCTTTAACGTACCAAATGTGGTTCTCGCCGCGTTGACATGAGTGACCTTGACACTTTCGCCGACGTTCAAACTCTTGCCAACTGAGGAACCGAAACAATACCCATATCTTCCAAATACCGGACTATACTTGGCGCCCTTATCAACTCGACGGTCCTTGTTCAACTTCTTCCAAGCCATACCACGATCATCAGTTGCCGTCTTCCCAGTAGCAAAGTCTACCGTGATACTCTGACATCGGTAGCAGTTGGCTGTCAACGGCATTTGAACCCCTCCACCGAACGTCAACTCGCCCCAGAAGTCTTCCACAAAAGGGCCCGATGCACCTTTCACGACGATGTTTGGTCGAAACTTAGTGATGTCCATTCGATAGTCCCCGTCTAATCGAGATGTGACCTGGTCGTTGGACTCTTCAGTGACCACGAGATAATGTGCCAGATCATTGAAGACCAATCGCTCTTCCGGGAGGGAAAGGAAAGGTACAAGTGACTGGATACGTTGCAGGAGCCGAGCTCTTTTGAGTCCGCCTTTGCTGTGAGGTGCCATCGAGCCGAGGACTGGTCGCGATCCGTTGCCAATATAAGCCAACCTGGTTTCAAAGCCCAGCCGTTCCGAGAACCAGGATGACAAATCATCGCCCATGTCGTATGCTTTCGCGTCGCTGGCATGCAAGCTGATGCTGTACTCATCACAGCCTTGGGTGGAGGGCGTGAGAGGAAATCGAATCTCATCCTTGGTGTTGATCCCGGCCTCTCTTGCAGCTGCGCCAAAGTCGGTATCGCCGCCATACCATCTTACTACAACTTCGCCTCTGCTTGAATTTTCGCTTCTTCCGTCAAATTCTATTGTCGCTTGGAACAGTGCAAGTTGCAGGTAATACCCGGCCAGCATCGTCTCGTATTTCTTGTTCTCGTCGTTGTCGCCATCACAACGGACTCTCTGCAGGGAGAATGTTCGGTCCCCAATAAACCCATACTTTCCTAGGTGGGCCTGTTCCAGAGCGCATCCTCGGAGACCTTTGACGGGGTAACAGTACAGCTACTCAGTATTCGTCAGCATACATAGACTCAAGAAACTCCAAGTTCCGGGTCAGTCTGATACCTGTGTGATCTCTAATGAGTCTCTCGACGTTGAGTTAGACTGTAATAGTTGGCTGCTGATGAACAGAGTCGCAATCAGCGCTGCGACGACAACAATAGCGGCATTCGTCGTGATCGCGGGTAGAAAGACTATCGGTATGTCCGTGATGTTGGTGATGGTGTCCATGACTTGTCTCTCTGCTCTGGTGATCAGAGCTTTTGTTTCACTGGACTCTGGCAAAGTCAATGAGCGCCAGTCGCTTTCGCTAGACGGACTTCACGACAGTTTTATTGTGTAGTTGTGCCTAGCTGTCGCAACTCCATGCAGGGGTAGACCCTAAACTAAGCCTCGACTTGTCATTCAGACTCCGTAGAACGTGCGGAGTCGCGACTAGAAAATGTCAATTCACACCAACTAAGCCCATTATGGAAAGAAGATGGACCAAATCCTGCGGGCAGACAAATTCACGGCCAGACACCCCGGCCCGGATCCAACGCATCCTCACACCTTTCCCCGCACATCTCCCTCAGGTGCCGCACCCTTTATCGCCTATCGGTGAGAGGGGCGGGCTTGCGGAGCGGGTTTCTCAACACTGATAACGACCAACGTCAGATCTCTATGTTCCTTATCGGACCCTCTTTCTGCATGATTCTTCAATTCAGCTCTCCATCTGTCATCTGAACATAAGGAGATCTAGCTCCCAATTCGATCAAGCCATCGCACCATGGTCACCAACCGCGTCAGAGTTGTCGAGGGGTCCTGCTGGCCCTGCAAGAAAAGACGCATCAAATGCGATCTCACCAAGCCGACTTGCGTTCGATGCGCCAAGATTGGCGCTGATTGCGATTTTAGCGTCCGGAGACTCAAGTGGTGTACCCGTCCGACTATCAAGGCCCCAGCCATCTATCAGATCACGACCCGAGATGTGCAACTGGCTTCATCGCTGGCCGCCGACGAGAGACGCGCACTCGACTACTTCCATCACCGCCTATGGCCGATGTTCACGACCGCACCAGAACCTTGTGCCGCGCCAATTCTGCAGGCCCTCGAGCATCGAGTCGTGCTTCTAGCAACATGTGTCATTGCCGACGCCCACCGGGTGCTTCAAGACGGGCGTAATAGCCGTAACCTACTCCGCATGAAGCGGCTGGAATGCCTGGCGGCTTTGAGAGGCGAGCTGGGCGACACGCAGATAGCCAAGATCGACAAGGAGTCGCTGATGACACTGCTTCTGGCAGTACTACTGCTCTACTTCCACGATGGGTACCTCGAGTGCGCACAAGCTTCCGCGTCGACTACGAGCCACCATGGGGGTGTACGGGCAATCGTCGACAGTCTGGGAGGCATCAACACCGTCCTAGAAACCAGTCACGAGTCGATACATATGCTCCTTTCGGAATTTGCGTCTACGGACCTCACATCAGTCATGCTTAAAGGCGGCCAGCCTGCCTTCAAGGCAGAGATCTGGGAAACGATAGATACCCGAGCTGTTTGGTGGGGGAGAGATATCCTTGGGAGGTCTTCGTTGGCATCAGTCTTTCAGCAGATATCTCGCCTGGCATGGTGTCTAGATGCTTTGATCAAAGGATCAGAACAACTGTCCATGTCAACCGTGAGGGACTTCGAGACTGCGCTATCGCCGGTATATGCCAGAATTACCGACGCAGCAGAGAGCGATACCGAAACTGAGACGGTGGCCAACGACGCGTTCACACTCATTCGGGTATTTCAACACACGGCACTCATCTACATGTACCGAGCCATATGCGGCCTGCCGGTCTCTCATTCTCTCGTGCAGCAGCATGTTCTTCCGTGTTTGGAGTGCATTCTAGACATCAAGCAACCATCCAAGGTGCTCAACTGTGTCATCTTTCCTCTTCTGGTGGCTGGTGCGCATGTGTCCTCACCAAGGCATCGAAAGGCGGTGTTGGGTTTGGTTCAGGTTATCCGTGATGAGATACGATTTGCTTCTTTTCATTCTGTGTCCGATGTTCTCACTGGGATTTGGAAGGCCGACCGGGAGGAGGTTTCATGGTTTGAAATGTTTTCGGAACTTGGAGTTGACGCGATTGTACTATGAGATGGTATTATGTTCGTCCATACACACTAAAATATACCCAAATGTCGCTACGCTACAGAATCGTTCCCATATTCAAGTGCACAGCCTTCGTTTGTGTGTAGGCTGCGAGGCCTGCCTCTCCCAATTCGCGACCGACACCACTTTGCTTGACACCACCAAAAGGAACGCGAATGTCAGAGTCATTCGAGCTGTTGATCCACACCATGCCGGACTCCAGGCGAGCTGCTACCCGATGACCGCGCTCAATGTCGCGGGTGAACAACGCCGCAGCAAGACCGTAAGACGTGCTGTTAGCCAGCAAAATGGCTTCTTCTTCCGTCTTGAAGGGCGTGATGGCAACGAAAGGTCCGAAGACCTCCTCTTGGAAGATTCTCATATCCTTTTTCACATCAATGAAGACAGTAGGCTCAATGAAAAAGCCCTTACCATCACCGACATTCTTGTGGGGAACACCGCCCGTAACTAGCTTGGCACCATCATCCTTACCCGACTGGATATATCCCAAGACCTTGTCGTACTGGGCTTTGGTAATCTGAGGACCTTGGAAAGTGTCGTCCTTGAAGGGGTCGCCGACCTTGTTCTCGAGACAGATCTGCTTGAATCGTGCGACATACTCCTCATAAACCTCCTGTTGAACAAGAATTCTGGACGTCGAAGTGCAAATCTGGCCTTGATTGCTCATGATACCGACATGTCCCCACTTGGCGGCCTGGTCGAGATCAGCGTCCTTGAAGACCACAAGGGGTGACTTGCCACCGGTCTCCAAGGTGATATTCTTGAGGTTGACGCTAGCCCCCTTCATAATCTGACGACCAGTTGCAGTGGAACCTGTGAAGGCGATCTTATCGACGTCCTCGTGGGAGACGAGGGCGTTTCCGGCCTCCCTTCCGAATCCGTTCACAATATTGATAACACCAGGCGGGAACCCGGCCTTTTCGATCAGGGTAGCGAAGTAAAGAATGGAAAGGGGAGTCTGCTCGGCAGGCTTGAGAACCACAGTATTACCACAAGCCAAAGCAGGGCCGAGCTTCCAACTGCGAAATCCTAGTGAGCAAGGTAATTCCGGAGAGCTTTGAGGTTTTTAACTTACGCCGCCATCATCACTGGGTAGTTCCAGGGAATGATTTGACCGCAAACACCAATTGGCTGCTTGAGTGTGTAAGCGAACTTCTGTGGCGTCGTCGGGATCGTCTCGCCGTGGATCTTGTCAGCCCATCCAGCGTAGTATCTCAAGGTGGCGATCGTCTCAGCGAGGTCCTCGCCGACAGCCACGCTGAAGGGCTTTCCGCCATTCCAAGTCTCCAGAGTCGCAATGGTCTCTTGGTGTTCTTCGACAAGATCTGCCAGCTTGAAGATCAGTTGGCCTCGCTCGGTGTTGGAGATGTCGCCCCAGCCGGGACCATAGAGGGCGGCTCGTGCAGCCTTTACGGCCTTATCGACGTCTTCTGGGGATGCGGCTTCGACAGAGACGATTTCCGACTCATCACTGCATGATTCGATTAGCTGACGGCATCATCGATATGGACCAGGTTCGTCAAAATGAAAGTACCTCGGGTTGATGGCAGTGATTTTGGAGCCAGACGAGGCCTTCACGAACTCATTGTTGATGAAAAGACCAGTGGGCAGGTTGATCTTGGTGCCGTTTGGCGCAGTGAGATCTATCGTAGGTGCCGACATGTTGAAGGATTGGGAAATGAGGATGTGGTATACGAGGTGATCCGGTAACAGTGACGGCAGTGCCGAAAATAAAACGTGGGAAAAAGACGCGCAGATAGCCCGCAGAGCAGCTTGCGCATCTTAAGACACCCCGAAGACCCCGCCATATCGAGCGTTCTCAGACACAATGACAACCAATTGCTCACAATTCGAATACTGATTTGTCATTGAACCCATTTGGGCAACATAGTTGACCATCGAGCCAGTCGTTATCACAGACCCGCATGTCCTACGCTACATGGCAATCTATTCTCCTGATGTAGAAAGAAGATGGGCAATGTGAGACGAGCTACCAAAAGGCCTCCCCAAAACAGCCTGCAGAGCTCCCCCGCATTCCGCAAGACATGCCCAGGGTAGCTCTGACATCCTGGAGACCTGGTTCTTGAGCTCTGGCGGAGGGGTCGGCTGGTGCGGGGTTGATGCAGGGCGTGCGGCTTGAGCTCCAAACTCAGCTTTCCGAATTGGGTAACAATTTGGACCAGTTTAGTGGGGCGTCGAACATGGCACAGTCATGGCGCACATGGATGGGTGGACATGATAAGGTTGATTGACCTCTAGCTTGGGCATATCCTACATCAATGATCATTGGCTGGCGCCATTTTGAATCGGAAGAAGGCTGCCGAGACTGACAGCAGAAGGAAGACAACAGCCAAGTCCATCGTACTCCGTTGCAGTCGCCAGGATGAGGCAGCTCCAACAGACTTGACCTTAGAGTCTTGCATCTGGGAAGAAGTTGAGCAAAATATCCAGCATTCGTTGAGAGTAGGCTTACCTGAGGCTTATCTTTCAATTTCCCAACTAGAAGTGACTCGAGTTTCTCCCTAGCAGCTTCGCTGTGTCCAACTTCGTGAAAGGCTTCGGTGGCATCCTGGCCAAGAACCTCAACTAAAATGTCATCGCCACCACCGCTGAAAGTTAGAAATTACAAGTTGGTGTGGAAAAGCGCTGGAGCACATACGGATGCTCGGTCAAATACTCTGTTACGTCGTAAACCTTCTTACTGACAACAATAAAGCCAGTACGATCGGTTGACCGCTGGGCAACATCCTGAAGCGTGAAGATTTTGGACATGTTGATAAAATTTGAGAGAGAGTTGAAATTGGTTTGTAAAGATCAGCTGAAGAGAACCCTGAGAAATTGAAAGCCTGAATCAAAGGTGGTACTACAAGTTATAGATGCCTAGTGGTCGCGAATATGGCAACGGCCTCGGCTGGCGCCAGAATAAAGTAGATACGAATGAAATTGCTACTCAAATATAGATTGGCCCGCTTTATTGGTTCCTATCCTCTGCGTACCTTTTTAGAGACTCTTCTGGTTCGTTGCGGAATGCCTAACTTCTGGTAATACTGAGAGCAGGAACCGACACGAGTCACTTCGCACGCCATCTAGAAAGCAGAACTATAGACTGTTTATTGGACGCCTTGCGCATGTGCCATGTGGTTAAGCTGTTGATGTCAAAGCCTGCGTCAAAGCTTGCGTCACAGCTGCAATGTCTCGCAAGGAAGTAAAATGAACACTTAGTGAGTCATGGATGTACCTCAGTGATCTTTCGTATTGCATGTTGTTTAACACCAATATCCTTTCCAATTAACCAGCATATCCCTCGAAGCTTCAAGAAGGAATTAGAGCCTCAACCTCGATCTCCACCTGCATGCCCTCTAGCCCAAGCTTGCCAATTTGGATACAAGTCCAAATAGGTCGGTGATTGGGGAAAAGCTTCTTGAAAAGCGCCGTCATAACATCGAAACTCGAATCCATGTCGAGATGATACGAGCGGATTGCATGAATGTCGTTGAAGGTCAGCCGAGCGTCGACGGCCTTGAGAGCCTTGAGAACATTGTCGAAAGCAATGGCGATCTGCTTCTCGAGGTCGGGGGTGATGGTGCCGTTTTCATCCCATCCGCCTTGACCGGACGTGCGGACAATGTTGCCCAGCTTCACAGCTTGAGAGTAATGATATTGCTCCGCATTGGATTCGGTACCGGGATAGTTGAAGAACTGTGCCGATGCCATGTTTCAGGAGTCAGATTGTTGTTGCAGAGTTGAAAGAAATTGATTCGTGGTAGGCTTTCGTAAGTGACTTGGTTTGCGGATCGTGGCCAGTGATGGAGACTACCTGAAGTCATATCTACTGCGCCTACTTATCTACGCGTTTGGTGCCAAGCTCTCGGTAACCGCGTCGACCGATGTCAGCCTACCACGTGTTGAAGCACAGCCAACTTACGCGGGGTTGACAGGGCCCATCAGGTCGTGGGCAGCAGTGTGGTCGATCTAATTGCTAATCTGGTGGCGTCATTTGAATACTCTCCACGCGGGCCGCTGCCTTGGTTCCTATCTGAACGTGGAGGGATGGATAACTGCGAGTCGATCTTGACTGCTGTCAGTCCGTCATGATGTCCAGGTTCAGGAAGTGGTCCATGTTGTTACTGGACCGGGTATAGCGCCATAATGCGGGGTGTTTGAGGGTGAGTATTGAACACATATGCCCGGCTCCGCGTAAGCATGCACACAAGTGGGTTGCCAAGATCGGAGCCGCAAGTAGCTCCATCCTGCAAATAGATAGATTAAGACGATCGGCATGCCATTTTTGATGTGGAGCTTCGGATGGATATCTTACACCCGGAATAGGAGAGCCTCCCCGTTGACAACAACCTACATTCGTCGAAAGACACGACCAAATGGTCATGATAGTGGAAGTTGTCACTCTCCAAGTCCTATCTTTCTACGGAGCATGGTTATCAGCGCTTGATATATGATGGGTCTTTTGATACCGTCAGCTGGGGTTCGACATTTTCGTTAAATTTCCTGATAGAGGTGATCCAATTCTGATAGCCCCTCCTCCTCGTCGGTGGCCTCCGTCTTGAGGAAATGCTGACCAGACCTGTAACCATGCCGTCTCCAAATGTTTGCGGAGTAAGTTGAGCGTTCTCCCGTGGACAAAATCTCCAAGTCATGCAACCGAGAAAATAAGTTAGATGATATGAACCTTGTATTCGCAGCGATAGCGTTGACACCCAAAGTTTCCACACCACATATCAAAGATCTGACAACTATCACAGAAGTCAAAAGTGAAGAGTCGATCTCGGCTGTTGAGGCAGCTGGCCAATCGCAATTTGGAATGCTAGTGGTGGTACAAGCCTACCCAACTTCGAGACAGAGTCTACGAATATGCTAGGGATACTGAGAGCGTACTACTACCTGCTGAGACAAAGAGTCCTTTGGGGGAGGTTCTACGTATTATTGAAAACGAATTTACTCTAGACTGCGGTATTCAATGAGCATTAGCTCCGTGCTTCTCGACTAGCTTCCAGTATTGTGATGCAGCATTTCTCCTCAGCGGCTTGCCAATGAAGATCATGACCACACACAAAGCCCATAGAGCCACACCAAGTGCAGCGGTCAGGATGAACGCATTTCTGAGGCCGATATTCTCAATCATTGGTACGACAGCGTAGCTAAAAGCAAAGCCTAAAGCACGTTAGCTTGTGTGCTGCCGATCGAAAGCGTGAGAAACTTACCCATCGTATTACGAATCATAATAACAGATACAAATCCTTCTCCAGCAACTTCTTTGAAGCTATCCAGAACGTATGTGAAGGCCAGACTAGTGCCTAAAGGTAGCGTGACTGAGATGATTCCCAATCCAAAGGCGATGCCAACCCAGTGAATGCCCAGCGATGCTCCGACTCCGTATAAAATGCATCCGATGGGATGGGCAATGAGTGCCACGATGCCCAGCCAGAGGCGGTGCTCTGGTTCCATCACGCCGCCATGTCTGCGTGCCATGATCACTGACAACGCATCGCTTGCCCACCCAGAGATGGCACATCCAATGGAGACTCCAATGACAGCAGCCAGGTAGAAAAGGCCAATGACGTTCGAACCGAAGTTGTAAGGAGCATTGCCGAGTATGAGGGCGAGAGACCCGCCGACAACATTGTACCATGATAGGATGCCGCCGACGAGGAGGCCCGCGAAAAGGACAGTCGGAAACCGCAGCAGATGAAAAGGCAGAAGAGTTCGTTTGAAGTTCCTTGGCTTGCGAGAGTCTTGGTATCCCCATAGCTTCAACTTCGACCAGAAAGGCCTGTCGATAATAGCGCTGTATGTCTGTGGCTCGTTAATGTCGATACTAGAGTTTATCGTCGCGAATCCAATGTCGTCAGGCTGTGGCTTTTTTGTCTCGTTCACATCCCTATCACTCAAAACTCCTCCCTCTGTGTCAACAGCGTCAGCTTTGAGCCCCGCCGTGCCAATGATCTCTGGGTGGACACTCGGTCGGTAGAACATTGTCTCCTCAAAGAAGAGAAACGTTGAGACACTGAGTGCGCCACCCAAGATAGACAGGATGTATTGAATCCATCGCCACCCCAGGGCTTCAGCCACAAATCCTGAAGCCACGGGGCAAAGAAACGCACCGCACCATAGCGTCCAGCTGTAGATTCCCATGTAGAATCCCCTTTGGTGAACGAAGAAGAGGTCATCAATGATGACCTCGATAAGGGTCTCCATCGGGGATGAGAGAACGCCGAGAATAATTCTGTTGATGTAGAACTCGACGCTCGACTTCGTGTATGCGGACCAAAGAGTGACGAAGGTCGTCAAGACAATGGAGAAAACGAGACTTGGTCGTCGGCCATAGACCAAAGCGAAGTTTTGGGTGATCAGTGTTCCCCATCCAAGGAAGAGGTACATCAGGCCATTGCCCGTACTCAGGTTGGCGACTGATATGCCCGTGTCGGCTTGTATTTGCAGATAGGCGGGCGAAAGACCAGAAACGATGGCGGCAATGAAGAAGCACCAAATCATCACCCAAATGATGTTGAATGTCTTGCGCTTCTGAGTCCACGCGAGCGGATCATTGGGGTCGTTGCTCGGCTGAGGAACAAGCACGATGTTGGGTTGGCCACTTCCGTGCTTCACACCAAGAACACCCTGGGTGTCAACGAGTTGAACGGTTCCAGGAACCTCGAAAGAAGACAATGGCTGTGACATGACCGCTGTTGAGATCTAAAATGAACGAAAGAGAGTTTGTAGCTTCTCGGCCTGATTCAGCGCAATTGTGTGCAGCGAGCTGACGATATATCACGAGAATCTCCGAGGATCATGGCTATTTCAAAACTGCCGAATGAGTGGTCGTCGAATGCAGGATTCCTGCATACCATGTTCTGGGTTGCGTATACTGGGTTCTGTGCCTTTATCAAGAGGTCTCATCCATGCGTACGCTAGACCGATCGGGGGAAAAAGATGGGCCAGCACCACCTGGTCAGTCGCCCCAGCATGAGTCGCACGAGACGACTGCACAAGTCACTGCCCAGGAACCGTAATCTTTAGAGATAGCTATCCTGGAGCCAAGGATGGCCACATATAGAAGCTAGAGATAGAATTCTTCTAGGGTAAAAAGCGCAGGAACGGCGCTCTTCCCCGCATGAGCCCCGTTGTAAAACCAATGTACCGTTCTGATAAGTTCTCGTTCGAGAATCTCCACTACGTCTAGCTAAATAGTGACTACCGGCGTTCAGGCCGAGATGGTCAACTTCATCGCCCGAGTTGTGCATGGGATGCGCGGAACGAAGCTAGCGCTATCAAGCTACCGAAGTAAGCTGCAGTAGCCCTCATCGCGGTGCCCGATAACCAAGTTGGCGACGAGAGAATTGCAACCTCACGCGAACCTTATTTGCTTCTAGACGGAAAGTTTCTCGGCTGAATTTTGACAATTATAATCTAAGCGGAATCGCCCTTAACCTTGTTTCATCTCACGAAGCTTCGAGCCTGAGGCCCAGAACCCATGGACCGCCTCCGGCCCTGAATTATTGGGTCCACATCGGCCCGGATTCGACAGCCCGTTAGAACCCCACGACGTCCGTGGGGATGGGTCTATCCCGTCGACGCCCCGGTAGTCCCCCGGAACACGGAGCACGTTATCACCACCACAAGGCATCACTGAGATCGGCCCGCTTGACTGTCATACCAGCGCTGAATCATTTGAAGCTGAAACATTGGCTTCGTATTCCATGTCAGATGCTTCAAGGCATCAGAGCAAGTGGGTGCTTGATTGCCAGCAATAGAATTCACAGTCCCGATAAGCCAGATGGAAGCTTCATTCAAAGATATCCCACATCGTATATCATACTACTTGCTCAATGCCATAATGAACATTACACCTGCTGTGTACCGAAAACCAGAAAGGATCGTCAAAATACTTACTTTTCTTCGACTTCAACCTGTGTGCGCCTAACCGTAGGCAATGGCTCGGCGTAAACACCCATCTTCTTCCGCTTGTCTCTGCGACTCGACACACAACACCACACACAGCACCCACACAGCATGATTCCTATGACTGAAGGAATGATTGTAACCAGAACCAAAAACTCAGTAAGGCCATGATATCCCTCAGGTCGGTATGCTGTGGTTGTCGTAGCAATCCCTTCGCCGGGCACCCAAGTCTCCAACATCGTTGACAGACTTGGTGGCGGCGGAGACAGAGTCGAGGTGTCGGACTGTTGCCATGTGATGTGCCATGCAGGATGAAGATCATATCCTTCGGTATATACTGTAGTTGATCCGTTTGGATATGTAGCCGTGCGATTGCCGTAAGTGTCATGGAAGCCGTCGAAGTACCCCAGGCATACCGAATACATGGTCTCGATTGGCAGTATGTCTGAGGTAGTTGTGACTAGTCGGTAATTGCTGAGCATCGTCAGTAACTTCGGGCGACCCATGAGGATGCCAACACGGTGATAGGGCTAACCTCAGACAGCAATATGCTGTGGATAGCGTGGTAGAAGATGCAGTTTTTGTAGCCAGGAGATGTGCTACCCAGCCACTTGGACACACTGCAGGACTGAATTTCAATTGTCTGCCTCCGTCGTTTTGCTTCCACTGGGGTGGCTGGCATGCTGAGATGCGCGGATTAGCCAAATTTGAAAACGCTATATCAGTGGTCCCTTTTGTCTTCCCTTCTACGTGAATCCACGATGCAGCCTCTCGAATAGTAGCGCAGTCCCAAGGATACCTGAATGGAGTTGTGAGGGCATCTTTTCCAACTTCTGTGGTTGACGCTAAGGCGACAGTTGAAGTGGGTGCGAGTGTCATGGTTGTAAAAAGTCGAGTGCTGGCAGGTTTTGGAAGACTCTTTCCCATTCAAATGAGGAAGTCAAAAGTGGGACGACAATAGTCTCTAAATACCCCCTCCCCCGCGGGAGCATTTCGACAATAAATTCGTATTCCAGGCACAACCGCACAGAGCCTGTACACAGAGCAAGCGTTAACGCCAACCGAAGTCTCCGTACCAAGACAATGGCCCATTGCGAGTGACTCAAAAGGCTCGCTTCCGAGAAATTGTCATCCTCAAATTCACTGGGACCTTCCTAAACAGCGTTAGCAAAACCAGGAGATGACTAAAATTGGATATGCCTCTGCTCTGTGCCGCATCCGCCACAGTCGACTTTGATCTCAACCCGTTTCCATGTTATGTTGGAAGTGACTGGTGACTACCCAGCCCACCGCGTTATCCGAGGATTTCTATTCGGCACCCGTCTTGGGTGTAGCAACTGCGTCGGAATCGCCCGCTTGCTAGCAAATCAAAGTAAATCTATAGTTGACATGCTGCATTCTACTGGGCCCATTGTTAAATGACGCTCAGTATGGCACCTCTGAAAAATGTCAATTTGTTCTAACTGAATAAGGAACGACTCATTCGAAATCTAACTGACTGCTAAGTCCAGGCTCAAATAATGGTAATGACTGTAATGCTCTATTGATCAGAGAGACTTCCGGGGTGTCGTCGCAAAGGTCGATCAGGCAATTGGGTGCAGACGTAAAGCTTCCATTCGGAATTTACGCCTTCTCCTTCGGGTCTTTTTGATCTCGTTCATCCTTTCCCCAATTCTGAGGATCTTTTCTCCGCGCAACGGCAGCGCGGTGAGTGTTCATCATTATTTCTTTCGACTTGACTAAATTATCATCCTCTCTTTTCTTGTCTTTGTCCTGCTTTTTGTCATGGTGCATATCACTCTTTCTCATGGAGTTGTCATACAAGACAGTTTGGCGTTCGAAATTGTCGTCCGAATCGGTCTTCCTATGCTGCTTGTCACCCTTGCTTGACGAAATACTAACTATAAACAGTAACCTTAGCAAATTTGGACTATTCACCTATCAGAGCACGAAGAGAGGAACTCACTTGAAGAAAGCGTTGAATTCAACATATGATGATATGTTGTCTGGATCGTCTTGAAAACCAATATACGCTTGATTTGAGACTGCTGTGAATTGAAGCATCAAAAGGCCGATCTATTCGCAGACTTTTATCGTGTCCTGACTTCTTCACGAAACGGCCATCTCGAAATAGGCATCTTGTGAAAGGTGGTGTGTTCACGAACACACGTCTCAGAAATTGTATCTGCCTCGAGTATGCTTCCGTCCAGTTGATGGCTCGAACTTGTATTCTAATTCTACAATTTCAGACAAGTCTTTCACTTTCTGACCACTGTTTTCGGTGGAAAATACAAAGAACCAGAGAGATTTATGTTCTGAAATAGGTGTTTACCAAAACAAAAGTGCACATCAACTATGGTTTCCCTTGGCTGATCTCCGACATAATTGAGTTTTACCTATGCAACCCGCTTTAGTCTCTCGTCGGAGGCGATGGTTTTCACAACGGTTTCCTTTTGTTCTCTCCTCCACCCTATTACGGCTGCGGTGAATCAGACCAGGCTGGAGATGGTGAAAGCTAGTGTTCAGGGTTATGCCGATGAAAAAGCGGGCGTTTTTTTGCCTCTTTTTTTTTTGCCTCTTTTTCCCCTCTTGCTTCGCTCTTGTTTCCCCCCAATACTCCCAATTCATCGCTGAACAACGTGTCAGGCCCCAATGAATGGAGCTACAGCTGTGGTATTGGTCGGAACGGATGAACAGTCTACTTAACCCACCAAGTCTTACATAAGGGTGCCGATGGGTGGGGGCTGTCAAATTGTTGTCGCCAAGGATTGTGTCTCACCGCAGCAGGTGGATGACAAGTGTAGGTCAGCTGGTCACCGCATTTTACCAGCTTCCGGTGAGCAATTAAAAGGCTTTAGCTGCTTTGCATGGTTTCTCTGCCTGTGGTTTTATTTTGTTTGTTCAATCTCTCTCCCCCCACCAACCTCCCCCGCCCCCGGGCATGACGACATATCCACTCTGAACGAATTCTTTCTGACAGTGCACAACGCGAAAATGCGTGCTCGGCAGAACTCCGACAACGATGCATGGGACCAGAAGGACGACGGTTGGGACGAAGCGGTGAGAGAAGCTAGTTCGGAGTCCCGATATCGCCAAATCACAGCTTTCGTCGAGCGAGTCTTCGAAGAGTGCGCAATGATAGCCTTTCCAATATACGTCGGCGGCTCACATGTCTCATACCCAATTCGATTCGGAGGCTCTCCTCTTAGGGTTGTGGTGCGGTTACCTCTCACGGATCAAACGACTTTCGCCGCAGAAAAGCTCTTCTTGGAAGCTGCTACGACCGAATGTCTCTCGAGGCAGTCTCAATTATCTGTTCCCAGAGTCTATCATTATGGAATGGACCCTGAGGTAGGGGCGTTTAGCATCATTCAAGATTATGGTGCCAGAACGAGTATGTGTGAGTTAATGTGGGCTCAACGACCAGATGAAGGCGATATGCCGATCTTATCTACTGAAATCTCAGAAGAAAGACTCAAAATGCTTTATCTGAATATGGCGCGTTGTGTGCTCCAGATCGCACAGCCCGCATTTCCTCTTCTCGGCTCTCTGGTCGGCACGACACCTGGATCATGTGCTGTATTAGCGCGGCCCATCACTCTCAATATGTCCAGTATGGTGCAGCTCTCTAACATTCCCGAATCAGTGCTGCCATCTCCAGGTTCCACGTACCAATCAGCTGATGATTGGTACGTGGCTTTGGCAGACATGCACATCGCGACACTTCTATTTCAGCACAATGACATTGTGTCGTCGGAAGATGACTGCCGTTGCAAATACGTTGCGCGACAATTATTCCGCAGACGAGCCAAGCAAGGACAGCTTTCCAACTTCGGATTTGCTGAGGATGACTGGTCAGCCCGTTCCATCGCCGATAGATCGAGGTTAGCGATGCCCCCTCGGTCAGGCTCTTTCCGCCTTTGGAATGATCATTTCCGGCCATCGACTGTCCTGATGAATGAAAGCGAAATGGTTCATGGTTTAATTGACTGGGAGTTTACATATGCCGCGCCGACTCATTTCGTCTTGGATTGTCCTTGGTGGTTGTTGCTCGAGTGGCCTGAGGAATGGGAAGACGGCATTGAAGAATGGGTGTCCATTTATGAGACACGGTTGGGAATATGGTTATCAGCATTGGAAGATGTGGAGGGTGAGATGGGTCCAGGTTCCTTTTGCCTTTCGACTTACATGCGGGATAGCTGGAAGACGGGCCGATTTTGGTTGAACTATGCCGCCAGAAACAGTTGGGCTTTTGACAGCATCTACTGGAAGTATCTAGATGAGTTATTCTTCGGTGCCAAGGACATTGGAGTCCCGCATGAGAAACTCTGGGAGACGAGGTTACATCTTCTGACGGACGAGGAACGGGCAGCGATGGAGCCGTTGGTACAAATCAAGATGGCAAAATTGAAGGAACGAACTTTGATTGACTGGAAATATGAGGAAGCAAAGCAACGCATGTCATCGTTCCTTTTTGATTAGGTATCCAAATAGTGCATTCCATATTTCCCTGCGAGGACACTCGAATTGAATTGAGGGTAGCGTGAAGTTTTCCACCGCATTCCCTCGACCAGCAGTAACACCATTTGTAATCAGCAAAGACTCTGCTATATTTGTCTTCTTACCCGGACAGATACTCTCAGTCAGTCCGACGTGAAACTGCCTACATCAGCTATCACCTGTGCTGATCGGGTGTTGCTGAAACGAGGAAAAAGAAGACAAAGTCTATGAGACAGCCCATGTCGCCGTTGTTGCTGTTCTCGTCGCCGTCATTGTATAAAATCATTATCGCAGAAACCCCATGGCGAGCGCTCTCTTTCCAGAAAGTTGCTGTCTAATTATCTGACACAAGAGTTCTTGAGTCACGTAGAGATCTGGCTTTGGTGGTTACTCTTACGTTCCATGCTTTCAGACCCGGCCCAGTTGAAGCAGCGCCAGTGAATGTCCCAAACTTGATTATATATGATTTGATTCTCACATGGTGCAATAAGGTGATCATCGCCGTTAAGCATCTCCACCGCGGAGCTATCCGCGTGTTGCAGTTCTGAAGCAGTCGCAGCCCCTGATCGCTGAAACGGCCAATCCATGATAATAGACACGGCGCTAATTGAACCACGCCAGCTTGCAATCAAGTTTAAATCGAACCAACCAATGATCATTCAAACACCACAGCTTCCGTCGGATCATAGCATGGCATCTTAAAGCCTATGAGACTGAGGATTGACGTCGCGTTGAAGACCTCGGACTACGCCGTTCCCACTGACGCCTTAGGGTCTCAAATCAGCATGGTGAGACTTTTGACAGCGCAACGAATTTCGATGACAGTCTTGGATATCCCAGCAAACCTTAAACATGCCGTCGGATCAGCTATTACCTGGGCGTTATGTGTTTGGATGTGATCTTTCCTGTGACTAGTGGTTACAGGGTAGCTTTTTGTCTATTTTCAGCTTTCAAGTCCAGTTAAATAAGTCATAGCCTCTCTCGCACACTCTATGAAAGTGCGCCCGTAGTCGTCAGCAACCCATCTCTTTCATCGTCAAGCAGAAGCTGGGCTTCGGTCGAACATATCCTTTCCTCTTGTACCTCATCATACTTCCTAACTCCAATAATTCTACGTCGGTAATCGCCGTTCACTGAGCTCTCTCTCGGTCAAGATGAGATTCACCTCAGCAACCGCCTTGTTGGCTCTGTTGATGAGCCCCGTTTTTGCTCGTAAGATTTCTTTCCGACAGGAGCGGTATTGTTTCATGAGCTAACCAGGAGGCAGAAAGTTGTAATAATGGCCGTGGCTTTTGCAAGGGCGGGCGATGCGAGCCAAATAACGACCCAAGCGGCGCTGGACCTTTCGTGGGGACTTTCAAGGAATGTCTAACCGGCGGCGGACGATCTCAAGTTGACGACTTCATCCTCGGTGGGGGTAACCAAAACGCGAAGGTTAATGCTGGCGCCGCGTGTAATAACGGAAGAGGCACTTGTAGTGCCCGAGGTGCTTGCGAACCCAACAACGACCCCAGTGGGGCAGGCCCTTTTGTTGGCACCTTTGACGAATGCTTCAGTTAAACAGTTGTTGAAAGCACATTTCAACCCCACTCAATAAGTAGAATATTCCCAGTCCATTATTCATCTGGTTACCTTGCTTGGTATATTGGAAGCATGAGAAATTCCGCGCCGGATTCTTGATACACATCTGAAATGCGTGTTATCAGACGGGAAATCGAGCGCTTGTGAATTGGCCGCTTTGAAACATTGAGGAAAGTCACTTCAACTACCGGTGAATCCGAAAGACGCATGGTCGGACTTAAGAGCTCCAATCTCCATAACGAACCCAGTCCCCTTGAAGCCATTACCAATCATCTATCAAGGTAATTCTCAACTCGCATTGTGACAATGGCAGCCACAGGTCAATCGGCGCTAACTCCGATCAATAATGCGATTTGATGTCAGCGATACGCATCAACAGCTAGCAAATTCCCACATTTGAGGGGCAGAGAGACACTGATCAGCGCAATGCGGGGTAGCTGTTCGCCATTTCGGTGCCGTCCACTACCCGCGCTGTGACCCCTCTTGATCGCGAGCGGGCCCTAATGACGTTGAGAATGAGATGGACAAGATATATGTTCGACGTCTCCCCGCTCGGCAGATCTGCTCCTGCGATGAGATTAAGTGCTGACTGGTATCAGTAACCGAACGCTACATTACGCAGATCCTGACCTTTGAGATACAAGAGATACAGCAATCATGGCCAACAAGCAGCTGCCCGCGCGTTTGAAGGAGTCGCTCGAGAGCACCAAAGTCGAGTACCGCCAACTCGGAAAGTCCGGACTTCGTGTTTCAGTTCCCATCTTTGGCTGCATGAGCTTTGGCGACCCGCGTACGATTCCGTGGGCTCTAGGCGAGGACGATGTGCGTGCGATGCAAAACCAATTGCGTGGACAGGTTGTACTAACAGGAGCTTTCAGGCGCTCCCGCTGCTTAAGGCTGCCTACGATCGAGGCCTCAACACTTGGGATACAGCCAACGTGTACTCCAACGGTGCTTCCGAGGTCACCATTGGCAAGGCGCTCAAGAAGTACAACATCCCCCGGGAGAAGGTCGTTATCCTGACAAAGTGTTTCTTTGCGGTCGGCGAGGAACCTGGTACGTCATTCGAGATCGCGATTCGAGACAGATTTCTAACTGAATGATCAGAGGCTCGGCAATTCAACTTCCGCGATGAGTTCAATAAGGTGAAGGATTACCAGAACCAGTTTGGTCTCTCCCGAGGTGCCATCTTCAACCAAGTCGAAGCCTCGCTCAAGCGGCTTGATACTCCGTACATCGATCTGTTGCAAATTCACCGATTCGACCCCCGGACACCCGTCGAGGAAACAATGAAGGCTCTGCATGACTTGGTTCAGTCTGGAAAGGTTCGATACATCGGCGCAAGCAGCATGTGGGGGACCCAATTCGCCCAGATGCAGTTCGTCGCGGAAAAGAACAACTGGACCAAGTTTGTCTCAATGCAGAACCACTACAATCTTCTGTACCGCGAGGAAGAGCGGGAGATGAACCGATTCTGTGACGATACCGGCGTAGGACTTATTCCGTGGGCTCCGCTATGTAAGTGAACCTCGGGCAGTAAACGAAGCATACGAGGCATGGCTAACCATACTTGACACCAGGCCGCGGTCATCTCGCGAGACCTCCTGCAGACTTCGGCTCCACTTCGCGAAGCAAGGGCGAGAAGGAGGGCCAATCCGGATCCCACGGGACGGTCGAACCGGATCTCACAATCATCAAGAGAGTTATTGAGATCTCGGAGAAACGCCAGTGGCCCATGGCGCACGTGGCTTTGGCATGGATCAACAAGCGGGTTACCAGTCCCATCATTGGCTTCAGCAGCGTCGAGAGAATCGACCAGGCCGTTACGGCGGACGGCAAGGTTCTCACCGAAGAGGAAGAGAAATATCTGGAGGAACTGTACCAGCCCAAGGCCATTGCTGGTCACATGTAATGAAGTCTAAGCGAAACATGGTCTTGCTAGCAGTAAGAAGAAAACCTCTCCAATCGGATCTATCCAACGCGTTCTCACGAGCCGCACCGTTCGTGCAGCACAGGGAAGCAATCGGAGACGACAAGAATCTTCCTGAATGTTGCGTAATTTGACTCGAACCCTGACCTGGCTGAAGCTTTAGAAATGCATCCAAGCTTCTGCATCCTTCCCTCTGGGATCCTACCATGTTCACCAAGCCGATTACGAAATAGGAGGGTTGAGAATTGGTCCTCGGATTGGATGAGGCGTCTTTCGTCTGATCTCCCGGTTTGCCTCGCAACATGATCCGTCACAGAACAGGCTTCATTTCCGTATGTAATGGACAGCAACTTCGCAGCCATCACGGCCTGACGTCGATGTTGGCCGATTCATGAACTGATTCCCCGATTCCATCCCCTCTCTTGGACCCCGCGTCCTTCCCTGAGCCACATTCCGTATTCGGCGAAAGCATTGACAAAGTTGCTCTTTTCGTTACCCTTTCCCGCCCTCCATCTGAATGCGCGGGCGCATGACACCTGCCGGCCCATCATATTGCGCACTGGTTGCCGAGGGACGGAAGGATTTCGGTCGGGCCAACACCACGGCACGGTCGGGACACATGGGATAGCTCTAGAACCCCTCTCCGTGGAACTTGCAGAAGGGCTCTCATTAGCGCCCACGACCTTGACGGGTGTCAAAAATTAGGAACACTTCTCTTTTCGGCCATGCGATGCGAAGACTTCCCCAGCAGTTTCCGAGGTCACCGCCATCTCCCGTCGCAAGCTACCTGGTTCATCCGACATTAAGGTACCTGGGCAAACTCAAGCGTAGACGATTGAGATCTCTGGGTTTCTGTCATATGATATCATTGCGTTCTTTCCATGATTGCCGAAGAAGACATGGCGGTGCATGGCTCTAACGTTGATATATGCAGGTGTCGTGGCCCGGACCCTTTTCAACCCCTAGGTCTGACCACAACTCCTGAAAGAGGTTGCGAGAACAGACTTCTCCGGTGTTCGCCAAATTCGTTCTTCTTCACCATCGCTTCTTAATGATGTTTCCCAGGACGCTGGCCTTCGTCTCTCTAATCTCCTTGGCTTGGGCAGCGCCGCAAGCGGCGCCGCAGGCAAAAGGAGGGACTCCGCAAGTCACGATCAAAACGCCACAAGCCAACATCAAAGGCACATCAAAAGGATTTCTCGGAGCAAAGGCTGGCGAGGTCGAATCATTCAATGGAATTCCGGTCGCAAAGCCTCCCCTTGGGGAGCTGCGATTCAAGCCCCCCGTCCGCATCACCGAAGCCTTGGGCAACGTCGACGCTACCACAGAACAGCCCGAATCTTGCCCGCAGTTCGCCCTGAACACCAATTTTGGCTCACCTCTCATCCCGCCAGATGTTCTCGATAAGGTGCTGAACTTGCCCATCATTAAGAACCTCGCCGTTGGACAAGAGGACTGTCTCACGATCAATGTGCAACGGCCAGCTGGGACGACGGAAAAGGATAAGCTCCCGGTGATGTTCTGGATCTTCGGAGGAGGCTTCGAGCTGGGGAGTACATCGATGTACAACGGGGCCGGTCTTGTAGCAGAGTCCGTGTCTACAGGGAAGCCAATCGTCTTTGTAGCTGTCAACTACAGAGTGGGAGCGTTCGGTTTCATGCCTGGAAAGGACCTCATGATGGAGGGAAGCTCTAATGCAGGGCTGCTTGATCAAAGAATGGGTCTTGAGTGGGTTCAAGACAACATCGCCAGTTTTGGGTAAGTGATCTAGATAACCTCTCATCAATCAGCGAGAACATACTAACAAACACTTCCACAGAGGAGACCCAGACAAAGTCACCATCTGGGGAGAGTCCGCTGGGGCCATTTCGGTTTTCAGTCAGCTTACTCTAAACAACGGTAATATTACTCGCAACGGAAAAGCGCTCTTTCACGGTGCAATCATGAACTCCGGCTCGGCTGTACCTACGGACCCGATGGATTCGCCCAAGGCACAGAAGATTTACGACCAGGTTGTGTCTACGGCCGGCTGCGACAAGGCAACGGATCGCCTCAAGTGTCTACGAGACCTCCCTTATGATGTAAGGCAGCTCTTCGGTCTTCTCTTACATGCAGAATCTGACAATGAGCATCACAGGATATGAGAAAAGCGGCAAACTCGGTTCCCGGCCTCTTGAGCTACAGTTCGATTGCCCTTTCATATCTCCCCAGACCCGACGGCAAAAGCATCGTTTCCAGCCCTGAGCTTTTTGCAACCTCAGGCAAACTCCCAAAAGTGCCGTTCATAGTTGGAGACCAAGAAGATGAAGGCACTCTTTTCGCCCTTTTCACGCCGAACATTTCCACTACTTCGGAGGTTGAAGAATACTTCCAAACTCTGTTCTTCAACAATGCATCACCTCAACAAGTTAAAGGTCTCGTCGCCACTTACAAGAATCGTCCTTCTTCAGGATCTCCCTTCCGCACAGCTGGCTTTAATAACATCTATCCCCAGTTCAAGCGCATGGCGGCTATTCTTGGGGATTCTGTCTTCACTCTCACGCGAAGAGCGGTGCTTAACATCTCCACAACTGTGCAACCCGATGTCCCGAATTGGAGCTACATCTCCAGTTATGACTACGGTACGCCAGTTCTGGGCACCTTCCACGGGTCAGATCTACTTCAGACGTTCTACGGCATCAAGCCAAACTACGCTGCTTCAGCCACACGAGCATATTATTTCAACTTTGCCTATAATCAAGATCCGAACGACTCGAAAGGCGGCACTGGAGTGGCGAGCGTCAAGCTCATTGACTGGCCAAAGTGGAAGGATGGAGGAAAGTTGTTGCATGTGATGGCGAACAACGCTGACTTGATGGATGATGACTTCCGTCAAGACAGCTTCAATTTCCTGTTGAACAACGTGCAAAGCCTGCGCTTCTAGAGGCATGGCGAGGTGAATGAAAAAGAGAATGTCGGGTGCGCGGTGAACATTGAGCTGGGCTGCTGGATCCGTTGCGGAGGTTTGATACCTACCAGCCTAAGGTGTCCATAATCTAATTGAACGCCATCTTCTACTAAAACTTTGTTTTGCAAAGCTGTAACGTAGTGAATGATGTACTGTCACCCAGATGAGTCCCTTCATCTGATAATCCGTCCCGCAACTGAGCATGACGTCTATGATGGGGCCATGGCTACTATCCATGCGTTTCCCTCCTTCCGTGAAAGTTTCGACGAGTTCAAACGCGTCCCATGTAATCCATCAAAAAGGCTAAACGGGACGGTCAAGCGGTATAGTTAACAGCTTCTTGGTTTCCATCAAATTCTAAGCAACGTCCTCCAATTAAGTTTCACCTACCTAGCGTCACTTTCACTCATGGTTGAAGAGGGGTAGGTTGAGAATTCTGCTTTCGTGTTGTTCCCTATTCCCTGTCATCTTGCTCAGAATTCTGCCTATCACATGTGCTATCTGCATACCGCTTCAGGAAATGTGGCCAAAAATAGTGACTATCGTAGACTACAAACAACCACTACGAGCTGTAGTAAGGCCTAAGGCTCTGCGAAGTACGGTCGCTCGGCCTGAGGTGTGATCCTCAGCATATGTCGCTTCGTCGTGCCTTCCTCCACCCGGAAGTCTCTGAGTGCAGAGTGCTGGGTGTTTCTGTTGTCGTAAACCACGACCGTTCCGGGCTTCCAGTGCACCCTCAAATGCCAATCCTGCCCTCTCTCGATGTGATCAAACAAGAAGTTCAGCAAGGAAGTACTCTCCTCCTGCTTCATTCCAACAATCCTCTTGGTGTACAGTCTGTTGACATACAGAGAAAGCTGTTTCGTGACGGGATGTGTACGCACGACAGGGTGAACCGTCTCGATCGGCTCTCTGATGTAGCGGTCACGATGATCATGCACGGACGCCTGTGAGAAACCGGAGTGAACTGCTTTTAAGCCGTGTAGCAGTGTGCGATAGGTGTCTGACAGCGCGTAGTATGCTGCCGTAGTAGAGAGGTACAGGGTATCACCTCCAGATCGTGGCGTGCTCAGCGGAAGGAACGTCGTTGTGCCCATGCCGTTGCTTGAAACCATCAGTACCAGACTTGTGTCTCTACACCATCGTGACTTACATCTCCTAGCTCATGTCACTGTGCCATTTCACACTTGTGACGTTGTCTTTAATCTCGTTGTCTACTGCACCTGCACTGTGTTCGAAGCTATTCAGCGGGATGGCTGGCATTGGGGAATCGTGGCTGACTCACGTAAAGTCCCGGTACACGGGGAGAAGCTCGGGATAATCCTTGATTTGACCACCCATCTGGTGGACATGAAGAGGGCCAAAGTGCTGTCCGTACTGTCTCTGCCTTTCGGGTCCAATGTCGGCGAAGTCTTGGTCTCGGAAGAGGACGACGCCCCGCTCGGCGGCCAGGAGTGCGAGTTCATCTAGTTGGGCGGGGTTCAATTGACTGAGCTGAATCCCATGGATCTCGGTCCCAATTGCCGGGGTAATCTCTTCATGTGTTACGCCGTGGGCCGAGAGAAGGTTCTTCTTCTCGGGGTCTGCTCTTAGACCGACATCAACATGTTCGAACTCCTCAATAGGAGGCTGAGTGCCAGGTGTAAAATGGGGTAGGTAGCTTTCATATTTGTACTGTTGACAGTATTAGTAAACCATTCGAAGATGATACTATCACACCGTCTGCGTACCTTTTCCTGTTCGTAATCAATCGAAGTTTCTGCACGTAGTTGCAGTTTCTGAAGCTGTTCAGTCGCAGTCTGGACTTGTGTTGCCATGATGATGATTGATGCCGTGGAGAAATCCAGAAGCCATTACTGTCCAACATTGACAAACCGTCTTAAAAACGCGAGCGGGTGAAGTTCTCCGAGGAAGCGTTGCAAGCACGCCATCTCGTGTCGCTTGTCGCGACATCATCCTCGCAGATTCGTCATAGCCTCTTCAACTCTCACATTGGCCAGAGATTCCGTCTCCCACACTGATCTTATCATTCTCCACAGGCCGGGCGCATGAAAAACCTCCGAGGAAGATATTCTACACGATAGATCTAATGCTATCTCGTTTTCATGATTATTCCCGACGCTCTTACAGATAGAGCCTCGCTCGGTCGATTGCCGGCATCCCTCCGGGCTGTCGGTCGCAGGTCCCGCCTGCAGCATGACCCCCACGGTAGCGTCGTGATCGTAAGGAATAATTGTGTACTCTTATCCCGCTGCCATTCAACTCACCATAGAAACCAAAAGTGGCGTGCTATCGAGATGCAGTCTTTCCCTTTTGTATGTCGGCTATCGGCCTTGCCCCGTGAACGCTTATGTGAAATGCCGAGTTTGAACATCCTGTCAGCATGGCGCCTCCATCGTACCAGTATCAAACCTTCTCAGGCGAAGTCATGTCTAGCGACAGCAAGCAAGACGCAGTAGTATCGGCAGATGCACAGGAGGACGCTCAGAGTCGCCAACCGTCCCGGGGAATCTTCTCAAAAGTCGCGCGAGAGATTTGGGGCGATGACCCTCGGGAGAGGAAGTACATCCAAAAGCTTGATAGCTTCCTATTGTGAGCCGTTCTCAGTGCCAACCGGAAGAAACACGACTGACGTAACGAGTTCGTATGTTTTGCTGGGATACTTTATCAAGTACCTAGACCAGACGAACTACAGCAATGCATTCGTAAGCGGCATGCAAGAAGAGTTGGGTCTGTATGGAAACGAGAGAAATTTGCTAAACACATACTTCAATATCGGCATCATCTTGGGTACCATACCCGCGCAGATGATCCAGTTGAAGTGGGTGCGCCCATCGATATGGATTCCCGCCTGTGAGCTGGCGTGGTCGGCCTTGACGATGGTCATGGCTAGTGCTAAAAACGTTGAAACTGTACGTCATCTGCCCCTCCTCTGTGGTTTGTATCCTGACCTTTCTCTTAGCTGTATGCGTTGCGTTTCTGCATTGGGCTTCTCGAATCCTGCAGCTTCCCTGGCTTTGCGAGTATCTTGGGGAGTTGGTACGGAAAAACCCAGCTCGCGAAGCGCATGGCCCTGTTTGAGCAAACCGCTGCGATCGCTGGAATGTTCAGCGGGTACTTGCAGGCTGGGTTGTACACTGGCATGAATGGGACTGCAGGGCTGTCGGGTTGGCGCTGGCTATTCGTCATGGATGGTGAGAGTATCGCTTGAATGGCTGGAACCTTTTACTTACAGACGGAAGGGGTCATCTCAATACCGATTGCCCTATACGGATTCTTCGCCCTTCCAGACTTGCCGCACAATACGCGAGCATTCTATCTCAAGAAAGAGGTGAGTCCTTCATCGCAAACAAGGAACATCCGGTCGGTTGACACTGATTGCAGGACCGCGAGTATGGACTGGAAAGAACCAAGAAGATGGGTCGCAAGCCGCCATCAAAACTCACACTCAAGGCCATCAAAGACATTTACACATCTTGGCAGCTTTGGGCTTTCATCCTGCCCTATCTCATGGTTGCTGAAGCTGGGTCTGGTACTGGGTACTTCAATCTCTATCTGAAGTCTGAGGGCTACTCGGTTGTGCAGACAAACGTTCTCCCGACAATTGGTAAGCAGTATAGAGAAGTAGCCCATCGAAGCTCCTGGAGTGTTGACTTCTGGAAATCATGTTCAAGGAGTAATCTAACTGGGCACTATAGGAAACGCAATCCAGATCGTAGCGGCCTTTTCGGTAGGATGGCTCTCGGATGCGACAGGCAATCGCGTCCTAACCGTGGTCTTCGTGCAAGTGCTCGTCTTGGTGTCGAACATCATATTGTCGATATGGAACGTGCCCAAAGCAGCACTTCTTGCGGCCTTCTACCTGAGTTACACGGGCGGAGCAGCACAGCCGGTGGTGATCAGCTATGGGCATGAGATCACGCAGTGGAACGCTAACCTGCGACAACTTCTTGTTGCCACAGGAAACATCTTCACGTATACTTTCAGCGCCTGGATGCCTGGTAGGTTGTCCCTCTCGCATGCTTTCGTGTCAATGCACATACTGATTTCGGGACACAGTGGTGTTATTCCCAACGTATGATGCACCGAAGTACAAATACGGATATCAGATCCTCATTCTTTTCGGTGGTCTTGCGGTTATCGGAATGTACTTGCTAGACTATCTATACAAAAGAGACCTGTAAGTTGATCGAGCTAGGTGTCGAGAACCCTGAATGTTGACTGACATTCGTCTAGAAAGCGAAATCCTCATCTGTATGAGCTTGACGGTGAGACTGTCGGCGGCAATGACTCGCAGAATAAGAACGTCGGGGACGGATTGCGACCTTGAGCGAATGGATCCGCTGCTTCACTTGTGCTGGCTATGGAAACCGGCTGAACCGGCCAAACCCGAAACATCTCCGGTCGGGGAGCCGTACCGATAGCCCGCGATCATTTAGGCACAGTGTTGGACGACGGAGTCAATACGAAGTTTAAACAGGATACCAAATTGAATTTGCCAGCATCATGAGATGTTTGGTGGCACAACGCGACAAACTCTACGATTGCATGAGACGGCGAACATGGACGGCTGGAGAAAACAAGACATTTGTCGGAAGGCGGGTCCGATCAATCGGCAGCTTTCGGAGCAGCGATGCTCCATCAACACGTGGCAGAGCCGATTGACAAGACCCGCTCCAGCTGCCGCTACCGGCGTCGAACCGGGCGATTGGGAGGCGGGGCAGAGGCGGTCATGGTCTAAAGTACCGGACCAGTTCCTAGTATAGTTAACTTCAGCTCTTGGTCCCGAATCATCAAGTATGCGCAATGGAGAGGGATGTTTAACTTGGGATGTTACAGCGGACCACTACACTTTCCGCGGGCAACCGGGTAAGTAGAATAACACGCGGGGACAGCTGCTGGGAGAACCTCTGGGCGCCGTCATCGTGTCCTCACGGCCCTGCACATTTCAGATAACAGGCTCATTCGGCGCTATCAAACCCAGACACTACATCAATCATCTACACAGAATTTGCCAAATATTAGTAGTGAGATTGCTCACGGGGGTGGCCTATGCGGCAAAATTTTCCTTCGCCGCGAGTGGGAGTGTTTGTCTTCTGTCACATGCGTCATTCCTCCCCTGCATGTAGAGCACACGCTCTCTCCTCTGCCCCATTCTGCGGCCCCCTCAGGCGGAAACCCAATGTAACCTTGCCCAGAGACACGACGACGACCACAAGGCAGCAAGATGTAAGCCAAAGTAATCCGACAATGGAGAGAGGAATCACGAGGCCGTCCTGTTTTAACATGATCAAGTCGAGGAATAAGAAGACCGGCGTCGTCCGTTGCTTCACCCCATGCCCGGCCGTCCAGCTCCACCCCGGGACATTCTCTAGCTCTAATCCCTTAGTCGTGTGCTCTCCTCAGCTCCCGCGATGCCGTTGGCGCCAGGGGTGGTGGTCGACCGTCGAAGGGCCGTCCAAAGGGTTCCCCATAAAAGTCACGCCACTGTTCCCCATCGGCCTTGAATCATCCCTCCTTTCTCGGGGGCTCTCCCTCCAACGCCCGCTTCCTATTTGCTGCGCCAGCAACACCCAAAGGACCTACTGCACCCTCTTGACTCTCGCTCTGTTTACGGCAGCGCGCAGGAAAACAACGTGGGTTGCCGAGCCTCTGCTGCAGCCAGGTGACAGCTCGCTCTGGCCGGGTCACCTCACCCCGCGCGCTGCCCGAGGTAGAGTACACGACGAAAATTGGCAGGAATTCGGGCACCTCTGCACCCCACGTGAGACGTCGTATCCGAACAGTTGTATGGCTGCTGGCTCTCCGTTGCCTTTGTACAACAGCAGACAGAGACACCTGTATCCCAAGTCCGAGCGGCCTCGAAAACCTTCGGGGTCCCACTTTGCCGCCGGGCCGCTGTCGGTGAGGTAATCGGCTGGGGGACTTCCTAAATAGGTCTTTCAGGTATCATCCCCGGGTTCCCTCTTCGTGAATAATTTCTACGCCTTTCCTTGTCGTAATCCTCCTTCCCTCTCTTCAACCCGTAATTTTTCCTTTCTTCCTCTTTCCCTCCTACACACCTCACCTTTCCCTCTCTACCGTCTTTTCTTTCTACGTTTCCTTCTGTGACAGACCGACTGCGTATAGACCAGGTTCCAGAACACCAAGTACATTCCACGTCCAAGGTGAGTTCCCGGCACGGCACATTCTCGCATTCGGCTTTCCGTTCGGGCCAAGATGCCCCGCGATCTTTTCCGGCGCTGACTCCTGTTTCCTCCTAGAACCCGGCGATTTCAAAGAACTACACAATAAACAATACACATACACATAAACACATACAAAAGAACACATCAGAAAACCGTCAAAATGGTCCTCATCACCCGCGCCATCTCCCTCACCAACTTCCTCGTCGCCTCCTCCGCGCTCGGCTTCCAGGTCTTCGTCCTGTACCCATGGCACGAGCAGCTCTCCCACGACTTCGAGGAGCTCAAGAAGGAGCACCTGCGCGTGCTCGACTACGTCAAGGGTGTCGACGCCGGCTTGAGGAGAGGACAGGGCGGCGCGCCCGCGGGACAGTCTCTCCTGGAGCGCCTGGGCTACAAGTCGTAAGCACAGAGCGCGACTGTAGCCCACGTTCTAGAATCTCGTCCCCTTTTTTTTTCCTCCTCCCCCCTTTCGTGGGGTACTTTTTTTTTGGGTCGGTCGGTCTGTCTTGTTACAACATGGTCTTCGTTTGTACGATTGCATGCGATACTCCCGAAATGCGAATTTAGAAAGAGTTTATACCCACAAATGCAGCCTGTCGCCGTGCTTGTACCATGTTGTCCGTTGTTTGTCGTCGCAATTCGTTTTTATAATTGTAAGATTGCAATTGTCAATCTCTCCGCCCGTAGTTTAGGTTCCAATCTCGTGTTTCTCCGATCTTCAATTCCGCGACTGCCGGCACCGACTTCGCCCGCCACCTGGACATCTCCAGTGGAGTTCCACGACAGCGCCGATCAAACATCGCATTACCGCACTGAAAAAACAATATTTTTGCTAGAGCTGGGAAATTGAGGGGGCTATGAGGAGCGCGTTGAATGCGGTTGGCCGTAGTCTTGACACCCGGATCATAATCTTCTGCTACTTGGCCTCAAGTTGGCGGTTTCCCGAGAGGCGACCCTCGACTGCTATCAGAGAACCTGAGTCTAAAGCACTTTCCTAGTAATGAATATGTCATATTGATCGCCCAAACACGTCTTGCGTTACTTATGACGCGGTCAGAGACATTCAGGACCTGCTCGGCAGCACCGGCAAGTGGAAAGCCTACTCCACCTCCTCCAGGTGTTCGCCGGAGCTCGCTCCGACTCGGACCCGCCCGGGTGCTGGCGAAATCGGGTCGACGCGGGTTTTCCCCGAACGAGCTAGTCGACTGCCGGCACCGGCTTCCCGTCCCCGGACCCAGGTCTTCGGATGGGATTTGGTTTGTTTGGTGTGTAAAAGTCGTCTACCGTAAAATCGGGCAGCCTCCGAAACAGTGCTTCCTACCATCCATTTTTAGACTCAGAAACGAGTGAGAATATGCCATGCTCCAGGGCAGAATCCTCATACATACTTCACATGCCCTCACTGCATGGCAAGTGAAAGGGGGCGATGCAGTTGTAGCAGAGAATTTCATATTCAGCAGATCGCATTCCATAGAAAGCATCTATATCTGAAGAATCCATGCACATCCACATCGAAAGGGGTATCTCAAACTTCAAATCCCAATTCCATCGCTGGCGAAACACCACACATGAAGTATATGGTCGCTGCAACCCCCTCACAAACTTCCGTCGCACGCCTCTCACGTATCCCAACTCGTAGCATTTCGAATGCAACCGATAGTCCATTTTTCAAACGGCTGACGAACTTCACGCAAACAGCTCGTTTCATACGCTCAAGCGTAGCTTTCAGGCTCCGCAGGCCAGGTGCAGATCCAGGCGACGCCGAAAATCAGCAGCCACATAATCAGCCAAGTCGCATATCCGCCCCCGCTGCCGAGTCCGAAGAAGCTGCCGACCAGAAGCGCGGCGTGGATGAATGCGGTGACGAGCAGGAAAATATCGAATTGCAAGCGCCCCTGTACGACAAATCACAGTCAGCATGCGCTTGGAAAATTCCAAAACATGGGCCAAGCCGGCACACCCTGCCGGACCAAGCAAATATCCGCCCAAACAGAGAACCGGGCGAGGGGGGGCCTAATAACTCACCAGCATGATCCCAAACACCTTCCGCCGCCCCTCCGCCTGCCCGATGACGGCCAGACACCACGCGATGAAGAAGAAGCCCAGCACGGCGAGGATGATGCCGATGATCCAGCTGACGACGCGGCCGGCGATGATGTCGCGCACAATGCTGAGGATGGACAGCGCGGTGCGGATACCGAGGATGATGTACATGCAGATGCGGCGCAGCAGGGCCTGCTTGTCGGACGTCTTGAGCGAGTAGGCCTCCCAGGAGAAGGACCAGCAGCCGCGCATGTTGGGGCAGTTGCGGTCTTTGAAGGAGCCGCCTGCGGCCGGGGTGGCGGCGCCGGGTTGGCCGGCGTATTGGGTCATGTTTGGGCGGTTGTTTTCGAGGACGTCGGGGAGGGTTTTTTGCTGCGACAGAGGGGAGGACGCGAAGCAGAGCGAGCTGGCGGTGGTGGGATGGGGTTGGGAAATGGGTTTATATAGGAATGCGGCCAAGCGAGATGGGATTCTTGGTGGAAGAGGGGTGTTTGGTGTTGGACGTGGTGGGCTGGGGCGGAGCTTTGCGAGTTTGGGGTGGAGTAAGGGGATCGCTGTCTCACGACATGGGAGGCTTGCTAGCCTTCAGGTAGGCAGGCAGGATATGGGATCTTGGGGTATTTTTGGCGAGTGCCGTTCTTGTTTGTTTCTGCCTGGATGGGCAAGTGCAAGCGGCGAGCAAATGTTTGCTACGACCTGTGTGCGAGGCTGGGTATGCATGTTGTCGTTGGTTGGTTAGACGATGAGCAACGCAGCAAGTATTACAGCTGTTGGTTCCGTGTTCAGGGTAGTGTTGGACCAGAGGAACCCTGCGTGCTGGACAAAGAGGATGTCCTGTTGGCAATGAAGATGCGACTCTTGCCGCCGGTTCATACCCATGATCTTCAAAAACCAGGACTTTTTTGGCGGACAAAAATAGAAGAGTGCTACAGTTGGTTGGTTGGTTCGAGTTGAGTGAGGGAGTAACAAGCAACCCCAACCGTCTGAGCCCCCGAACAAGCGCCCACACCACCACCAGCTGTGGATGACACCCTCAACCTGTTTAAGCTTAATCTAGCTGAAGCTCCATCGGGCGCCGTTAAACGTTAGCTCGCGCTATTCGCAGGCAACATCAGTGATCTTCGTTCTTGGTTAGCTGCAGAGTCGCGGGCAACGGCCTTCATAAATTTGCTGTGAAGGCAGCAGCTGTTCTTGGTGTATTGTCGGCAAATGTCATTTCATTTCCAGGGGAGCCTCCGACCCGCTCCCGTTGAGCAATTTCAGCCCTGCATCACTGCGGACACCAGGCAGCGGCTATCGGCCCCCTCTGTGCACCCTTGGCAGATGATCCTTCGCTTGGGGGCTAAGAAGGCAGACATCGGATTCAGCCACATCCTCCGCTCCTTCGCAGTAACTTGCAAAACATAGTGTCACAGCTTGGCCAGGGTTATCTTCCAATGGATAGGGTGTATTTTACAATGCTTTAGCTTTAGATACAGATGAGATACGGCGTGGCATCAGGACCGGCCCGCCTTTGCTTCAGCGTCTGCGGCCGGCCCCCGGGACCGGACCGAAGGCGGCTCCCCAGCCGTCGTCCGCCGCTGGTTTCGGCTTTGGTGCCTGCGGCTTGAACGCCCGGGCTAAGGGCTTGGCCTTAGCCATCTTGGCCGCATCAGCCTGTCGAGTCTTCTTCTCAGCCAAGGCGACGTTGCGCTGCCCCCAATCCGCCTTGATCGGGACGGATGGCCTTTTAGCCTTTCCGGACGTCGTTGTCACCGCATTCATCTGCCCGCCGGCCGGTCCGTTGGCTGGCGTCGATTTCGTCTTCTTTGGGGCCGGCTTTCCGTTCTGTTGAGACTGCGGCACTTTCTTGCCCGCGACAGTCCCCGACTTCTTGTCCGCGTCCGTTTTTGAGGTGTCGGTGGTGAGTTTAGACGGGCGGCTTTGGGCAATAGCTGGTTTCCTGTGGTCTGCGGGAGCAGCCGATACTTCTTCCGGGCTAGAGACATACTTCCGAAACGTTTGATGGATCATCTTCAGCTTCTTCCGCATGGCCAACGTTCGCTTTTCGTTATTGAGCCCGGTAGATATCTGTCGGCGGCGAGCCCGCTGCTTCTCTTTCCAGGCCTCAGGGGTGGCTCGGGGGGGTTTCTTTTCAGCGAAGAATTCCGAGATCAGCTCATCTGGCGCGGTCGGCTCCTGGTCCACCGTTTCGTAAAACAGTATCGTGTTGTTCATATCAAGGCCACGCCTCAGGAGGACGACACAATTTCGAACCATCGTTTTCTTAACCCGTCTTCGCATCTCTTTCAGCAACGTCACCATTCTTCGGAGAGCCAGTTGATTGGCGTCCTCCCAATCTCGCAAATAACCCGCGGTTGGCACCACCTCTGCTTCATCGAATACACCGTAGATTTGGCGGGCGTTGATCATGTGTGTCACGCGGCCAAGCCAGGCCTGTCGGAAGTCCTCTGCCTGCCTCTGCTTCTGCTCTTCTTCTGGTTTAAAACGCGATTGAGTCTTGATCTCGGCCATGCCGTCTCGCGGCGGTTCTGCGTATCCCGCACCCGCCGTTTCAATAACGATGTCGCCATTATCATAAGTCTTCTTGTAGGTCGTCTTGCCCAGATAACCCGCATCCTCGCCGCAATAAGCATCAACCTGAGTCTGAACCAGGCAGGTAACGTCGCCAATTTTGTACTTGATGTTACGCAAGTGGTCAGGGGAGTCTTGTAGGCTGGGCGGGAGTACCGTCACGGCCTTTTCGTAGTTCCTGCCAAAACCGGCAATGGGTACATTTGCGCTTTCTGTACCCTCTATGGGAGGCCGCATCACGTGCAGTGAGCGGCCTACCATGTACAGGTTGAGGCGGACGAGTCTCGTTTCGACGTTGGTACAAAAGAAAATAAGGTGTTCCAGGACGCTCCTGGTCGCTATTATGTCCACGTCGTCCAACGATATGCGCTTTCCCTGGTAGCGGGCCATGTAACGGGCAGCCAGAAGCATCTGCGTCAAGAGGCTGTTATTCTTTACCACTTTTGGTTGCCGATTCTGCAGGCCATCAGGAGGCACTGTAGGCGGCGTAGACGGCGGGCTGAACAGAGGCGCACGACCTATGCTTGGTCAGCTATTGACATGATGGTCGGAGGTCAACATCACTACCTGGTACACGTAATAACAACGGCTCTCCGGGTCTTCGGCGGGTATTCCAGTCGCTGACGACCTCATAGTCGGTTTTTGTGACGAACCCGTCGAAAGGCTGAATATTTCTGACCTCGAGGCGAGTGAATGGCTTCGACGACCCACGTGGGTTCTCGGCTTCGATGTCTGCACCAACGATGTCTTTCCAGGTCCTAATGCTATTCCTTCGACGAATATCTTCGGGGGCCGTCTTCAAATGCCCTGCTCTGATCCGACTGCTGACTGGTGGCCTCGCCCCTGTGGCTGCAATGAGTTTCCTGCGCGCCCTGAGTTCATTGCGATGTTCAATGCGAGCCCTGCGTTCCTTGCGGTCCTGTCGGGCTTTGTGTGCCGCTCGACTGGAGGCTTTCCTCGCCGCTTTCCTCGCCGCTTCCCTAGCGGCCTTCCGGACGTCTTGCTTGGAGATCTCCTGCCGTGCTTCCGCGGCTTCCTTCCATACATCCGGCGCGGCTATTGCCAGTGCCTCTTCTCTGGCCATCATTCTAGCACGGAAAACCTCGGCTCCCCATTGTCTGATCTCGAAGCGCCTCGTGGCCCAGGCAGGAGCGTTCCGTCGGGCGGCCACCCAAGTCACCTTGGCCTTGGTTCTACGAGCCATCTGCCTTCGCTTGGCTTCTTGGGCTCGGGCTTCATGGTATGCCATGAACTGCAGGAGTTGTTCCTTCGTGAGCTCCTTCTTCTCGGGCTCCTCGGTCACCACCTTCTGCTCGACCTTGGGCAACGGCGTTCCAACCCGCTGCACGCGCTCCACCGGTTCCGCCCATGCCTCAGGGCGCCGAGCAAACACAGGATGGAGGATCCTGTTTCGACGCGGCGTGAAGGCGAAGCCTCTGGCCAGACGCCATCGGAAGACGTTGTGGCCTACATTGACCCGTCGCATCTGGTGTTGTGAGGGGAGAGAGGCCGTCGACTGAGGAGAGGGCCGCAATGGCGGCGCGTGTGGGTGGGTGAGTGGGTGTGAGAGTGAGAGTGAGAGTGAGAGTGAGAGACCGTGGGTGAACATCGGCAAACCGAAACTTTTCCGGTCCTCGGGGTTCAGATGTTCCGGGATACAGGGGTCGCTTTCCCCGGCCAATCACAGGTGTCAGGCTGGAGAATCCACTTTGGGAGTATCTTACTAAGCGCGGGCGATGCCCCTGAGAATGCATCGCAGGAACAAAAACATCGTCAATGATGTCCACATCTCAAAAGTCTTTTGCAAGGTAAATACTCCAGTTGTTCCAATTGATCTAACAAAAACGCCAGTATCATCTCCAATCTGAAAATAAAAGCAACCCATGTGGTATATCTAAGCAAAACTCCAGCAAAAACCAATCCACATCCGCCTCACTCATGAAGAGGGCCTCTTCTCAAGCTCCGTAACACCCGCCTCCTTCTCAGAAATCCCATCGCTTTCGTGCCCTCGTAGCGTGCTGACCTGTGTCTTGCTGAACTTCCGCGCCGACACGCGCTGCTCAAACAGGATATCCAGCTCGGCGTACGTCCTGCCGCGCGGCTCCGGTAGGCGGAAGTACGACCACACGAAGCACAGGAAGCAGCTGGCAGCCCAGAAGAAACCGCTCTTGGCGCCCCAGTTCCATGCCGAGGGGTTCAGCATGTTGGGCGTGAGGATGTTGGTGATGATGCCCGTGACGTTGTAGAGGTTGCGCGCGAGGACGACCGTCTTGGTCTTGAGGCGAGTGGAGCTCAGCTCTGCGACGAGGGAGTAGCAGACGGGGCCGACGGTGCAGTCGTAAAAGAAGGTGTACACGAGCAGGAGGCTGCCGATGGCCCACTGCGCGCCGATGTTGGAGCGCCCTGCGAGCGAAGCGAAGCCGATGGTCGCGAGGATGACGGTCATGGCGAGCTGGCCGCCGAGGTAGAGCGTGCGACGGCCGAAGTGCTTCATCAGGACCCACGAGAGGATGGTGCCGACGGCACCGATGGCGTACTGGGCCAGGGACATGCTGAAGGAGTTCTCGACGGCCATGCCGGCTTGCTGGAAGAAGTAGGTAGAGAAGCCCATGAAAGTGGCGCCGCAGAGCGTTTGGACGGTCCAGGTGCCGCAGACGATTTCGGTACGGCGGAGGTCGACGCCCTTGAAGCAGTCGGCATAGGTGGTGCCGGCCTGAACTGCCTTTTCCATCTCGTTGGTGTGCACCATCATGGAGATGGTCTCGTCGGGGTTGAAGTCTTGCTGCGAGTTGCGGGAGGTGAGACGGAGAAGGGCTGCTTTGGCATCCTCGAGGCGCTCCTTGCGGACGAGCCACCATGGCGACTCGGGGGCGAAGAATATGCCGGTGATGAGGGGAATGGGCCACATCCATTGCAGCGCAAAAGGGATGCGGTAGCCCCATTCATCTGTTCGTTCGACCATGGCACGGAGAACACCACTGGCAATCAGTTGGCCCATGACCCAGCAGAGGTTCACGTAGGTGGTCTGGGAAGAGATATGTTAGCTTGAGATCGCCTTCGTCATGAACTGAACAGTAGACATACCAAGTAAGCTCGCAGGTGAGTGGGGCAAACTTCAGAAGCATAAGTGACGGTAATAGTCTGGAAAATACCCCACGGCACACCAATCAAAATCTCTCCCACCAGAAGCTGAGGCAGCGACTGCGCAAAAAAGATGATGAAGACGAACGCCGTCACGCCGAGCAGACCACCGATCATGGTCTTGCGGTAGCCGAACCGCTCAGCAATGATACCGTTGATGAACAGGCCCGAAATCTCGCCGACCAGCGCGCCGTTGCTGAGGCCGGACTGCCAGGCCGAGGTGAGCTGGTACGTGCCGTCGGGCTGGAGCTCGCCGAACTTCTTCTGGAAGACGGGGTAGGCGTAGAGGTTGTTGAGCAGGGTCTTGTCGAAGCCCTCCATGATGACGCAGGTGCTGAAGAAGATGGACCACGCGACGGCCTTGGGGTACAGCTTGATGGACTGCAGGAGGCCCATGTTGTGCTCGGCCTCGGTCGCCGCGGCGGCTTCGGAGGCGACTCCGGCCATGTTGGCGCCGCCGCCCATCGAGGCCGGGGGCTTGACCTCGGCATCGACGGCCTTGGGCGCGGAGGAGGTGAAGCCGACCATTGTGTCAAGTTTGGTGAAGAGATGTTCGCGCTGGGCGAAGTAGAAGTGAAGAAAGATCCGGGCTCGATCTGCTGGAGAGTCGAGCTGGTTGGTATGAATGCGATGGCAAGCTGGATGTATTCGAGCTTGCTCTGCTTCGATCGCGATGAAGCTGTTGGAGCTGGCTGTATCAAGTCGATGTTGGAGTTGGGACACCCGGCCGTCTTATATCCTCCTGGAATGTAAACCAACCTGCTGCCCGCTGCCAAGGGATGATGGTGATGCTCCCTTCAGGAGGCGACCGGGCTGGTGTTGGAGGTTTTGCGGCCTCTCACTGGCTCGCTCAAATTCATTCGAAGGTGGCGTGGAAGCTGGAGAGGATGTTGACCTCATGGGCCACTTGTGTCTTAAGTTGTTCAATGCAAAAGAAGAAGAAACCCGTCCGGCAGCCCTGCCTGGCACCCTAACCCACGCAAGAGTCCCCGGGCACTAGGACGACGCAACTCCACTTTCTCCACGACCCATTGGCTCGCGCGGGGAAGAAGACAGATGGGCTGGTCTGGGGTTCCGTGTGCTGTAGTGTAGTATGGGTTGAGCAGGACGGGAAAGACTCGCCGCTTCAGAAGGATGGAGAAAGGGGTGTCGTCTGCCGATCCACTGGTGTTAGAAGGAAAGGAAAAAATCCCAAGCAGATGGTTGCTCGTACGTACAATGGGGCGCGCCAGCAACCCACTGGAGAAAGGCGAGACATGCATCACAGTTCTGGACTCCACGACCGTGTGGCCGGCGACACCGCGGGCATCCCTGCGCCATGTGGCGTGCCTGGCGCTGCTTTTGGCCTGGGAGCTTTTCCTCTCCGGGTAAGGCCTCTGAGGCTAGAAGACGCGAACCATGTCAACCGTGTCTCTCCCCAATCACGGCTGAGAGAATGTTCGGTGCTTCCACCCACCGGCTATTGGCGCGAGAGTTTCTGCGAGATTTCGGTTCCCGGATTGGCCAATTGGGGGTTTTCGCCTGACGTCGCTGAAACTAGGGCCCCCTGCATGCTCTGCTGGTTGGCTGGGTTGAGATGGGACGATGCTTGTGGGTTCTCTGGGGTCGAACTGTTGCAGCAGCTGTTGGTTGGTGCCGCCGGTTTTTTCCTGGCAGCTCCCCTCCCCTTTCCTGTAACATGTTTATTCGTCCAAGGCGTTGAGATCTGACAGATCGACCGGCCTACTTTGTTTTTGGGGGCCGGCTTCTTTTCTTAGTTCGTACGTTGATGCAGGTGCCTGTCATCACGATTTACCCAAGACATCTGTGGCCCCCGTGAGGTATCGAGTATCTCCGCAGCTACATCGAGGAATGTGCAGAAACAAACAGATTTGGCCCGATCAATTCAAGCGATTGGTCGGTACGGATAGGCAGGCGCGACGTTGAGAGTTCAATAGCGGTTGGGGCTGGCGAGCTTGAGTGCCTTCCTCCGACGCAAGCCCCAGACTGTTGAAGTTCCATGTCGTTGAAAGTTTAAAGAAGCCTCCGGCAAGTCACGAGGGGTAGATCACTGTTTAGACACGACTCGGTCGCACCGATAAGATGTTATTGCGCTGGGCATCATCGTGGGATTGCCATGGGCATCACTGCTTTTCTTTCCCCACGGGGCTTTCCCCCCTTAATCTAGGTCTGATCGGGGAGACTTGCTCGAGAATGAAGCGAGGCAGAAGTGTGTGATGCCGGATAGAACTCCCCTTTCCCACCGGTTATGTGCACCCGTCTCGTCGTCATTCACGTTTGCTGCAGCCTGCAGCATCTCTCTTCCCCGCACTCGGCCTTGGTCCTCCGCGCCCAGGCTAGCCAACTCCGCGCCGGTGCCAAGCTTCGGTTCCGTTCATCGTCTCCTTGCTAGCCCCGGCCCTGTCTTTGGTGTTTGCCGCCGCCAAGTGGGCAGTCGTTCGTGTTGGTGCGAAGCAGCGCTTAAACTGTTGCTGGCTCCAAGTCATATGACATGATGTTTGTCGACGGATCGCGCCATGGGCGGTTGGTCTCGTTGTTGTATGATGTTCAGAAACAGGCATGCTTCAAGGGCACGAAGTCGACTGCCGGGCCTTCTCGAAGTGTTACACCTAACTGGCTGCAGAATCTCTCTGAAAACTTCCGAGACCCACGTGCCGTCCGCCGTGGATTCTGCGCCTCCGCTTCGGAGGAGACCACCTGGTGGAGGCGGTCTCGGGAACCGGCTTTAGACCGGCTGATCGACGAGCATGGAAGGCAAGCCACACCCTCGGATGCTGGTCTGCGTCAAATTGAAGTGCTTAGTCATTGATGGCGTTGAGTCTGCTCGCCAATTGTTGTCGCAAGATGTTTCTTCCGCCGGGGACATCATGGTAGCCCTGGGCTCACCGACCATTCCACCAAGCCGGTGACCAGTTGTTGATCACATGTCGGATCCAGTGAGCTTAAATGTAATTCGTGGAGCAGTGATCTCCGTGACACCCCAAATGCATCGATGATCTTGATCAGATCGTTGCTTCGTACGACGTAAGCACTCAAAATGCTTAACGAATCACGCATGAACTTGCCAACTGCATAATGCAAGACATATCAACCTATGGATGGTTCTTTCTTGTGCTGCTGATTATCCTGTATGTTCATCCAACACTTCTCAGGCTCAAACCCTCAGATTTCTTGGATGAACAGGGGGCAGGTCTTTGGCACATTTGCTTGAGTCAGGTTGCGCACATGAGATGAATGAGTTTCCTCGCTCTGCGAAGGCTTTGCAGAAAACGCCATGATGTTGCCTCCAACTTTCATACCGTGTTTATCGCGTGGAAATGGACAAATCTCAATTGGGCACTCTCGGATGTTGTTACCTTCGTATTCGGATTCACTCAGCCGGTCAAGGGCGCACTCCCAATTCCGAGGCCGTTCCCCCTTCAGGTCGAGAAAACCGGGTCCAGAAGCAATGACCGAAAGCTCGACGAGGACAATAGAGCACTCGCGGGCTATTTTCTGAGAGAAACCTTGGATGGATGTGTGAGGTTGCCTCGCGTTTACGATGCCGGACCTTAGAGCAGTCGCGACGATGGATTTCATCATTTCCATTATCCACTTTCCTTCCGTTTTTGAGAAATAAGCCAATCACATTGTGCTAGGTGAGGGTCACAATGCTGCGCCGCTGTTGTTTGAGAGCGCATTCGTATTCGGATACAGCGCTCATAGCTGGTTTCCTCATCGTTATCGCGTATTCGTTCCCCCTACTTGGCTGTCAACCATCGATGCTATTGTCTATTGAAAGGAGATTGGGGTGCTATCAAAGCAGTTATAAAAGAAAACAACTATCTCTCCAAGATGCTTGAGCATGATCTGATATACTAACCCTCGGAATCGCGTTCATTACTCTGCCGACTCCTTAGACTTTCTACATTTCCTTTTTCCAACGCCAACTGCATCCTCCATTAATATGGTGGAACGATCAGAACTGGGCCAAGTGCTTCTTGCTAGAGATGCTACTTTTGAGCAGATCCTTCACAAGGGAACGTCGAAAGGCAACGTTGGCATGTCAGCAATGTTGAAAAAGGACCACGAAGCTCAGAAGGCTGCGACGGAAGACTACTTCAGGCATTGGGACAACAAGCTCAACGCTCAGAAGGAGACGAAAGAGGATAGAGAGGTAAGTTGAACAAGTAAGCCGCCCTGCCGAACTTTTCCTCTGACTCGCGTCTCTCCAGGCCCGAGCCGCAGAATATGATTCACTCACGAGGCAGTAAGTCGATGCCGTAACTCTACTCGATATCCTGACATATTCTGAATATCAAACTGTCAGATATTATAATCTAGTTACGGACTTCTATGAATATGGCTTTGGCCAAAGCTTTCACTTCTGCAGACCTGCTATTGCCGAGAGCTTCAAGCAGGGTATCGCCAGGCATGAGCACTATCTCGCGCATATGATCGACATCAAGAAGGGGATGAAGGTTCTGGATGTTGGTTGCGGCGTGGGTGGCCCAGCCCGCGAGATTGCCAAGTTCACGGGGGCGTATATCACTGGACTTAACATCAACGAGTACCAGGTGGAGAGGGCCACGAGGTATACAAAGAAAGAGCGTATGGATAAGAACGTGCAAATCGTCCAGGCTGACTTCATGGTAAAGTCAACCTTGTTCAAGAAGATCTTCCACACCACTTCTATAATGCCAATGATCTAGAACATCCCCTTCGAGGACAACACTTTCGACGCCGTCTATGCCATCGAAGCCACGGTCCACGCCCCATCCCTCCAAGCCGTCTACTCAGAGATCCACCGCGTCCTCAAGCCCGGGGGCGTTTTCGGCGTCTACGAATGGGTCATGACCGAGGCCTACGATAATGATAACCTCTCCCATCGCAAGACACGCATCGAGATCGAGCAGGGCAACGGCATCGCCAACATGGTGAAGGCGTCCGAGGCTCTGCGCGCCTTCGAAGCCGCTGGCTTCGAGATTCTTGAGAACGAGGATATGGCGGATAGACCGGACCCAAGCCCGTGGTACTGGCCCCTCGACGCCGGAAGCTGGCGCCACGCGCAGACGATGGGAGACCTGCTGTACACGTTCCGCATGACGGGATTGGGGAGGATGGCGACACACGGGTTTTTGAGTGTCATGGAAACGTTGAGATTCGCGCCGCCTGGGATGACAAAGACTTCGGACAGTCTTATCCGTGCGGCTGATGCGTTAGTTTATGGTGGGAGAGAAAAGATCTTTTCGCCGATGTACCTGATGGTTGGGCGGAAGTCGGACAAGACGGAGTGACAACGTTCACCCACATACCCTCTGCAAACACAGTTAGGAAAGGGCAAGGATAGACAACGCAAGCAGTGCTAATAATTTGTATATAATTGTGATAAAACTTTCCACTCGCCTGCTGGGTGCCAGACAGAGACCGGGGACTTCCACCAAATTCACCACGATTTCACCAACAAGCCAAAACACTTCACACAAACCACAGAAGCAAAAGATTGGACGAACAGGGAATCGAACCCTGGACCACTCACATGCTAAGCGAGTATTATACCACTAAACCATTCGCCCAAGGGCTGATTTCGCCCGGACTTGAACCGGAGACCTTCAGTGGAACACTGGGAACCGTCGAGGTGACGATCCAGAATGTTAGACTGACGTGATAACCAACTACACCACGAAACCATCTGGGATTGTTGAAAGGGTTCTGTCGCCGGCGGGTTCATGATGCGAGCACTTGGTGCAGTCTGTGGATCTCGTGAATTAGAGGCCCCGGTTGGACGCCTTCGTTAGGGCTAACAGTACCACGCCCCGTTCGGAGGTCCACCATCCCTGCAAAAGCAAGGGTTCAAGGGTTCAGGTCCACTGAAGCAAAACTGAAAGGTTCAGCATGTGGAATGTTCGATTTGAAGGTGGTGAAAAAGATAGGAGCTTGGTTGCTTTGGTGCCAAATGATCAAGTTTTCGCGTGCTAACACGTTCGAGTAAAGAGTGCATGTTTGAACTGGGTTGTCTACGAAAACTTCTTCAAAACGGTTATTCAAGGGTAACAAAACCTTCTACTGGGTATTAATATGTGCCTGCATTGGTGTATCATTCTGCCTTATCCAATTAAGGCATGCTTGCTCTACGTAGTCAGTCTTAATCAGTCACTCTTGATCAGAAACGGTATTCCAGCCATCTGTGGCCGGGGATGTTCTTGGTTTCAAATGCTGAAGGCAAGCCAAAGAACCCCAAACTCAAGACTGTAAAAGGTAGTATAACCCAAAAAGCTGGCCGCAGAGTTGCCTTGATTGATGTATTCCCTACGAATTCGGCGTCCTTCTGCTGAGTTGCTGTTATCAATGTCACTGGGAATGATTAGAGAGTCGTTAAATCGGCAGTAGACGTGTAATACTACACTCTAGCAATAATGCCGGTGAAAATCGACAGATGTGAATAGTCATTTACAAGCTGGTGGATTAATTCGACTCAGAAGATTTGAGAAAGATGTGCACTACAAACAACGCTTATGAAGTCGCACCAGATCCGGAGATCAACTAAAACAGCTTTTGACATGACGTCCTCTTTTCAAGATTCCTCTTGCAAATACATAATACACGAGTATGATATGTTACATCATGAGTACGACCGTCTGCGTGAATATACCATCCGGTTTCCTGTTGAAGGCGGGATCAGTCCAGTGTTCAAACCCACCCAGCTGAAGACCTTTGACGTACCTTTCATTTGTTCTCGTCGGCCCTTGGCGCCGCGGATTTGTCCACGATCGTGACATTCAAGTGCAGTTGATCCTTCAACGCTATACTTGATACCGTGATGTGGTAGTTCAGAGTACCGGGATATGTGTAGCCAACAGCGGGATCATCGGATGGGAACATCCAAGCCGAATTTGTGGTGCCGTCGTTGTACTTCGTCTTGTAGTGTGACTGGATGGGTTTGAAGAACCCTCTTTCAGGCGACTCGATGCCGATGCAAAATGACTGTAGTGCCTCCATATCCTGCCAACAGAGTGCGACATCATCTTGCCCACTCTTGCCGAAATAGCATCCCTTGTTCCATGACATGAGTTGTTTGCCGTCTCTCATCTCGAGCGTATTGCTGGTGATATCTTCTCTCATCTTTACATCTGGTGCGGTCGGGTATGTGTGTTCGAGTAGTGTAAAGTTTACCGACGCGAGATTCGCGAAGGTGATCGAATGATCCGGTTTGATCATCTTGACGCCTGGCGGATAGTAATGCATGAGGTGACAGAGGGAGGGTTTTCCGACTACGAAAGGGTTTTATGGGGGCGTCGTCTCAGCACGTCTTCGCTCGGCTCCCTCGGCGAAAAGACGAATTCAAACAATTGTCTGGGAAAATTCCTCGTGAACAAGGCAGAGACATGCAGCCGACTTTGTTGGCTTTCGAGGCGCCTTCACGGAGCTGGTTCTCCGCCCGAAATTGGAATTGCTTGGTGTAGAAGACCGCTTCCGGCGGAGCCAGACCCTTAGCGGCGGTCGGTGACGTTCGTGTGGCTTGTCCTTGCGTTGTTCTCGTTGGCTCGATTCATGTTGGATCCGAGAACCCGGATGCCCGATGCGGCTATAATGTCTTGGTTGTCCGGATGCAGTCCGGCAATTCTTCTTGCTGAATGAGTGGACGGGGCAGGCACGATCTAGGTAGTGGCTGGTTAACTGTGGCTCATTGGAATGTTGATGTCACTGATGTTGTAGATATCTCTGTAACAAGAGTTTCACGTCGAGGAAAAAAACCTATGGAGCAAGAATTGCGGCGAGTAGTTCCATCAAGCATGTTCTATTGTCTTTAATCATTTGCGTATGGTCTGTCGCTCATGATGCCTGTCAGTCAGTTGTCTAGTACCATGAGGTCGGGTTCACGACCAGCAAAATGCTTTCTTTCAGGGACTGAGACATCATAATGGGCTTTTCCGCCTCTGGCAATGTCTTAGAAGAACAACACCGCCACGAGAAGTCTCGAATACGGACGAACGGTGACTTGTCTTGGTCACAGGTGCACATTTAAGCTCAGTGATGTAACACTAGACGTTATTTCCATAGGATCGGATCACCTTCTGTCTAGTGTGCTCGGGATCGTCTTTATTGAGCTCTAGTCACGAGGAAAAGATATGCATAAGGCTTCGAAAACTACAGACATCCGCTGAAGAGGCACGCAAGAACGCGTTTACAAGCACAGATAAGTTCAAGGGGAATGATGATTCTTCATTGTAATAAGCAGGAATCATTTGTCTACGCTGAAATTGGTATCCGTATTCCGCCCAATACGCTTACCATGGGAATATCAGGTCTCCACACATGTTCCAAGCTCCGATAGTAGATCCTCGGCGGTAATGTCAATACCACCAGCCATCTTGTCTTCGATACCGAAGGCCAGGAAAAGAGTGTCGTCCATGTATCCATGATACCTTTGTCCCTTTGTCTTCCAGCTCATCGACGTGACATAAAACATATCAGACGCCCCAGTGTCCTTCTTCTCCCGACCGTGAATCCATATGGGTTTCTTCGAGACAGCAAAGACTTCGAAGGGTGCTTTTTGCCGGAAGACCATGACGTACGGTTCATACTCGCTGTGGAAGTGATAGAAAGTCTTGTGCTGGAAGATCGTGAAGATGAATGTGTTGTCGCTGGTGGGTTTGCAGTTCACGTCCATTCGTTTGCAGAACGTAATGCTCAGGGAGTTGGTCGCCTGATGGATGGACTCCAAGTCCGGCGGCAGCTTCGGCATGTATTTCTCCAAACATGCTTCATCTCCGGGGGCTAGAGGTGCCAGGTCCGGCCCCACAGAGCCGTCGAGGTTGAGCTTCGAGAACACTCTCTTTGGCGCCACATCGTGGTGCACGTAAACGGCACCATCCTCATCCCAGAATGGAAACCAATTCTTTTCCATGGTCCCCCAAGGCGGTGGGCGCTGTAGCTCAGTGCCGGTGCTGAAGCCCTGATCCAATGACATCTGGAACCCCCAGTTGCCCAGCGTCCGGAAATCTTGCATGAATTGTCCGAAGCAGCAGTAGAGCGAGTTGGAGCCAAAGGTAATGAATGGTGCCTTCGGACCGTGGAAGACACGGGCATCGTGAGGCCCAATGTTCATGGCTATGTAGGCTAGTTTGGGGGGACATTTGTCATCACCACTTTTGGTGGCAGCGATTGGAAGCGTCGTTGGTGCCTCCACGCAGGAGAGGCCTTCCATGGTGAAGACAGCATTGCAGACAAGCTCGAAATGTTCTGCTGTCTTGTCATCGTGCGTCTTGCGCCTCTGCGCGACAATGATGTATGTGTTATCGAGAGTAGGATGGGGCAAGATGTTGGGATTCATGGCATCTTCGTCGCCGAAGTGTATGGGGAAGAACCTCTTGTCGAAGGTAGATATTGAGAAGACCTCATGATGTGTCCGCTCCGTGGCAATTGGGATAGAATCCGAAGGCGGCGTCGGTGGTAGGACCGTTGGAGGGACCGCGATAGGGGGCTCTGTGTCCTCCGGGGCAGGTGGAGGTGCGGCAGCCGATGGGGCCGGCCGGGAGTGAGGTTTGAGCTCATCGGCTTGCCTCCAGTTCGGCGCAAAGATGTGATCGAACCAGGTGTTAAAACCTGATGAAGAGTCCCTAAAGTCGAGACATCGAATGCCAATGTAGACAAGGAAGAGAAAAGGCCCAACAATGAGGACGACACGCTTGAAGTCGCGAGCTAGCATCGCGAGGGGCTGTCCGCTCACGCCGAGGGTCGGATGCTCATTTGGCTGTGACTTGCAGCATTCGGGGTGCTCGGGTTGCAGCGCGTCAATTGCAATCGAATAGCTTCCTGTTGCCGATTCTAGTTCTTTGACTCAGGCTTGACTGCGTGGTACGTACGGAGAAGAAGGTTCCCGGGTTTACGGCACAAGTGATGCTGTGTCTCTCCACAATGTTTGTTGGGTCCCAGTTTCTTCCCCGCGGTTCATGATTGCATCACAGAACAAGAGCTCCAAGGAATGTGGGGGACGGGGATACATGGACTTTGTGATTAAGCTAGTGGGAAAAAGACGGGGAAGCTCTCGGGGAGAGGTGTGCCGCGTGATGTAGACCGGCGGACAGGCAAAAATGAATACGACCTTGGACGTTGGGGTTTCCCCTCACTTGAGAGCTTGTATCCCCGGTTGGTCCACCCCCAACCACCCACTTTGCTAGCACGGGAGGGTCAGGTAACGTGGCGAATTGGACGAGCAGAAACTCTGTATGTTGATGGAGGTGTTCCTGAGATAAGCGTCCCGAATTGAAGAAATGATTCGCTCCAGGCCATCCAGGCCAGCAAACAGCTCGCTGCTTCAAGCATGTGAGCATGTGAGAGCCTCGGTGAACAGCAAGACGCCCCTGGTCAAGTCGCAATCAGTCCCCCTCACGAACATCCCACACCATTACCCAAAATAGGAATCCATCCGTCCTTGCAGCGTCATTGGGTGTGATACGGCTGCACGTCGATGGAAAGCTGCACATGCGGGAAATTAAGGTGTGCAGCTCAAGCAAAAGAGCTGTCTGCCTGTCAAAGAACTTTGGGCTGGCGGAATGTTCAGCCCATCATCAGAAAAAGATTATCGAGGCGAGACTTTGACCGCGGAGCGGTCTCGGAGGCGTCAGCACTTGTTCAGCCCATCGGCCCGCGTGGCGAGCACGCTGTGCCTGCACATTGGACGTCTTAGAGTTCGACTAGAAGGCGGGATTCACTCGATGATTGGGAGTGCGATCAATCCAATCATCCAATGACGTTATGCTCTACCAAGCTAGGAGCGGCTGCGCCCTTGCGACTTTTAGTTTCGAGACGATGAAGTCCAATAATAGCGGGCAGGTGAATTAATTGGTGTACACTGATCATTAACTATTTCCTAACTGCCGGTGTCCGTTGTTGTCTCGGCCTCTCCGATCAACTAGCTAGTAAAACATGTGCCATAACGCCAGAAGCCGAACTGTTCAATCAAGCCTTGGTTGATGGTGTTGGTGCTGGAAGAGTTTTCTTGTACAGCCACTGCGCAAACTTGACGCTTGGCTCGTCGATGAGCCTTGTCACCATCTCCGCCAACCACAAGGTGAGCGGGAGAAGGATCAGATGCGGTAACACGAAGGCCGGTTCCAGCCCGAGCGGCCCCGCCATGGGCAGCGGGAATTTGTCGACCAGGTGCGCGAGGTGTTGCCTCTCGGAATCCTTGTGCCAACCCACAGCAGTGTAGATTCGGTCGCCCAGTGTTCCAAGGACAGGTCCGTGAACGAGGTAAAGAGCGAAAGAGATGCGGCCGAGATACTGGCAAAATCGTGTCTCGAAGAAGCGCCGCAGCCACCAAATGCGAGGGACGCAGGCGACTAGCAACGTGGCCGCCCAGAATAGGTAGAACCACTTGTAGTCGAAGACAGCCTGTGGCTTCAACAGGGACAGGTAGTACCATCCGCGATTTTCGCGCATTCTGTTGACATCGCCGGTGTATGACGGTACTCCTCCGAGGTACATCGAAATGACGAACAGATGGTAGTAGATGAACGTCTTTGCCCCCTTCAGCTTGTCGAAGATTTCTGGTAGCTCATCCTTCTTTGCCAGCAAGTCGAGGTCGCAAAGCATCATGCCAGCGACAAACATGGCTCCGTACCACCCGTCTGCGATGTACATGAAGTAGAAAGCCAGGCCAGCTTCGCACCACAGTCTTGCGTTTCTGGTGCAGCGTGAAAACGCGAGAAGTGCGGTGTAAATGATGACGGAACCCTTCATCTCGACTGGAATAGACCAGAGGTGAGGGTTCCAACTGAAGAAAGGGCCACCGCCAGCCGTGAACACGAAACTGAAGTTCTTTGCCTCGCAGTACCATGCCCAGACGTCCTCTCTCCAGGTCGACATCCGGTCAATATTGTCTACCCAGATGTCGAACATGTGGAGAAAGCTCATGAAGATGAACGTCGTGGCCAAGAGGGGGAGATAGAGCCGAAGCCATCTTCTGAAGAGGGCGGAGCCAACATTTTCAGCAAGCTTTGCGTGGTCTCCAGCTTGGATGAGACTGAGAGGTTTTGCGGACAGGACGTAGCCCGAAATGACGAAGAAAACGGACACCGCGAAGTGGCCGCCGGTGAAGAAGTGCCTGATTCCCGGGAAGGCGATGAAGTGGAACTTGTTCTCATAACCAAAGGCGTTCTCGAAGATGCGGTTCTGAACGTGTGGCTCGTGAGCCCAAAGTTGGTTGTGATGGATGTAAACCAAGAAGGCAGCAAATCCTCGAAGACCGTCAAGATACGCAGTCGGCCGTAATGTTTCTGACTGTTTGGTATCTTTGATGGGCCAGAAAAACGTGCCAAGACTTGAGAGGTTAAGCCGCGATGGTCGCCTCGTCCGAATAAGTGTGGCCGGCTTCCAATCTGACTCTTCCGAGAGCCATTTGGACTTGTCGCACCACGATGGTTTGACTTCGTCCCAGTCCGTGCTGTCAAGAATGCCCTCGTTTCTGGGAGACATCTTCACGAAAGGCTGATGTGGTAGATGCTGACAGCAAAGTGATGCGAGGACGATGGTTTCAGCCTCACGTTGTCAACGATACGTGCTTACGGTCGTGTGCTGCCGCCCGAGGGGGTGATGGTGCAGGAAGAGTGCTTCAACCCTTGCTTGTCCGGCGGAAGACTTGATTTGGGAAAAGAAGGCACAGCTCTTTTCAGTATCCACGAGTCTTGCACGGGCACGTCGGCAGTTGTGGAAGCAGAACTGCACTTACACGGCGATCGTCCGGCTTGGCGTAGATCCTGGTGGTCAATTGGCCTGATAAAATCCACATGAATCAGTTCGTTGTCAACAGGTTGTTCGTCCAGAGTTTCACGAGCCAAAACAAAACTCAAAGACCAGCTGAACAATGAAGAAGATTCCGAGGTCAATAACGTGAAGGATGCGGGGTGGCGGGTTGAGTCTAAGACGGTTGGGCAATCAGGCGTCTGGGGGGCCCTGGTCCAATATGCGGGGGATAGACCGGGGTAAAAGTGCGGAGAGCCAAACTTTGACCAACAACGAATTTGATTACCTTATTTTAGCGGGCGTAAGATGAAAATCACCAGATTTCCCTCACTCTGACGTAGATGCCATTCGTCGGTTGGGACTAGACTGGGCGTTCCTGGCAGGGCCATCGTGGGCAACGTAGCATTACTCGGCTCAGCTGGGTAGTGTGATCCGGACATGTGAATGACCTCGCCCGACTCAAGGACTCGGCCGGTTTGAATCCTCTGAGTTGTGAGAAATTTGCTGCCCTCCCTCCTGATTGGGAATCTTCACCGCGCCTTGCTCCCCTGACTATCGTAGCCGTTGGTGCCGGCATGCGGCGGTGGTCAAGGATCGACCCAATAGACGCTCGAACAAGCTCAACGTCCCGGCGCTATTATGGCGCCAAATGCGGGTGGCCACAAATGAGTGGTCCTCATTTCCTCCCCGCAATCTAGATGGCTTCGATCCACCGTTCTTTTTACTCTCCGCTGCTAGAGGTGGTGGCTGTTCGAGGTTCTTTTGCCAAGACGAATGAGAGCAAGCACCGTTGAGCACACCTCTCTAGTGTTTCTCGTATTGTGAAGACAGACAAAAAGAAGCAACGGCGAACTTAATTAGACAACTGCAGCGGCGGCGGTGGCGTCACACAGGATGGCGAATTGTCACTCGTTGGATAGTAGGGAGGAACACGATGCGACTTCAGCCAGGCGACCTCGGCCCTTCCTCCCACTTCTTGGCCCTTGTATCCCGGCCTGTGATAATGATGCGCCATTGATAGGCGAGTGGGGGATTGGGGGTGGTCGGAAGCGAGTAGGGCAATCCCCGCCTCGGCCACTAGGAATACCTATGGTCGTGTGCCTGCATGTTGGGAGCTCCTCAAATTTCGACATGCATCCTGCTGTTCCTTGTTCTTCTCTTATGCTCGTCGCATCTTCGCCAAAAGCTTGGTCTTAAAGCTTCTTTGGTTGAACACCTCCACCAGACTTCGAGCTTTGGACGACTACAGTCAACATGTCGTCGCCCATCATGAGTCCATTGAGTCCATTGAGCCCTACAGGCTCCAAGGCAAACATCTTCCGGAATAGGGTTCCAACTCAGTTGCGGCGATGCATTCCCTTGTACATCGCTTGCGTTTGCCTTATCCTCCTGATTCTCAACGTCGACATGATCGGTTCAGTGCCCAAGCCGGTCCACCTGTCGAAGCGCAGCGGCACAAGGTCAACACGAGGCTTCCCCAAGAAGATTTGGCAAAGTTGGAAAGTGGCGCCGTTCTCTTTCGAGGGCGAGCAGATCCTTACAGCCAGAACATGGACTGACAAGAACCCCGGCTTCCGTTATGAAGTCCTCACCGACACTAACGACATGGAGTATGTGGAGGAGCACTACGGCCCTGAAGGCCTCGATCGCCCAGACATTGTCGACATATACCGCCATGTCAACGCGACTATCATCAAGGCGGACTTACTGCGATATATGATCATGTACGCGGAAGGCGGTGTCTACGCCGACATTGACGTCGAGGATCTCCGCCCTGTTAGCAGATGGATCCCGGAGAGATACAAGGAGGAGGATCTTGACCTGGTCATCGGTGTCGAAATTGATCAGCCCCATTTCAAGGACCACCCAATTCTGGGCAAGAAGTCGATGTCGTTCTGCCAATGGACTTTCATGTCTCGCCCTCGTCATCCAGTTATGCTGAAGCTGGTTGAGAACATCATGGCATGGCTCACCGACGTCGCCAAGACCCAAGGGGTCTCCATCTCCGAAATCAAACTCGATTTTGACGAGGTCATCAGTGGTACCGGCCCTTCTGCTTTCACCAAGGCAGTTCTGGAAGTCATGTCTTCAAGATCTCGCCAGGGACCCATCACATGGGACACCTTCCACGACATCGACGAGTCTAAGGTGGTCAGTGGTATCCTGGTCCGCGACGTTGAGTCCTTCGCTGCCGGCCAGGGCCATTCGGACTCTGGCAACCACAACTCCAGAGGTGCGCTCGTCAAACATCATTACCACGCATCGAACTGGCCCAGCCGCCACCCACGCTTCAGGCATCCCATCTTCGGTGAGGTCGAACGCTGCAACTGGAACATCGAGTGCGTCATGAAGTGGGATCAAGACATCGCCGCCTTCAACGCTCTCTCTCCTGATGAACAGAAGCAGAAGGTCGAGGAGCACGAGAACCTACAGAAGTTCCAGCAGAAGCAGAGCGAGCAAAAGCCGATCGAGCAGCCGCTACAGTTCCCTCCGCAACAAGCTCTTCAGCCTCCCGCGAACCAAGAGGAACTAAAGTTGAAGTGAAGTAGCGGTGACGGTTTTCTCGACTCAAAAGTTTCGATTGATACGTCCGACATAGACGACGCCACAAAACATTTGCCGCGCCGAGATGCGTAATTCAGCATCACAACTTGGTTGCGGCAGACACGAAGCGCGATGATTGCAAAGCACTTTTTATTTATGCGATTGACGGCGCTCGCCACCCGGCGGATGCCTTGAGCGACATTGGCATAGTCCGATTGTAGTTGCTTTGCAGCCCTGGGGTTCTTCGGAATGAGCAAATGGTCTCCTTCTGCTTGATGGGAAACATGAATACTGGCATGGATAGACAGATATACAGCTGAGGATGATACACATGGAAGCACGCGCGAAGATACCCTTCGAACACCTGTACATACCTTTGGCAGAGAATCTTGGCACTTGTCGCAATGCCGTGAAGCATCGCTGGAATAATTATGATATCATAAGATCAAATAACAATGAATGCTGCAATGAATTCTCACAAGTGTCTTGCCAGATCACTTGGTTACGAAGTGATGGACGCCTATGTGGCTCAGAACTGAAACGGAGTGTCAATTGACCGGCCCGTGAAGCGTCGGAAAGGCGGATTGTGTACAGGGTTTAAATGATAAGTTGATAAAATATGTACATGTAAGCTATATACGAAGTTTATGCGCAGCGTTCACGTAGCCATGAATATTTCATGGCAAATCCCATATGTACAGTCTCCCTCGTGCCATCTCTGACACAGCCTCGGGTAAGTATGGAGTTATCATCTCCCTTTAGAAAGTCAACTTCTGGCCGGCCTGTCCCGGCACAGTGGCAACGACATTGGCAGAGCCGAGAAGGCTGTAAGAGTATCCGGGCGAGTTGGCGTTCATCGTACCGACGGGAGCAGTGTTGGCAGCCCCGCCGAGATCGTTGTCAATGGCCACAGCGTAGCCGACAATGTCAGAGTCTTGGGTGGTGATGGGAACCGAGACGTTCTTGAAAACGTTGCTCTGAATGAGGACCTGCGCGCCTTGACGGGTGTTGATGCCAGAGTTTCCGCTGCTTGCTGTCAGTACTGATTCTGAGATGCGCTGGGGAGGAGTGGAGGCATACTTCAGGTAGTAGGAGTTGTAGATGTGACCAGTGCCGAAACGCAGAGACGGTCCACGGGAGCCGAAGTTGGCCCAGTAGTTGTGGGCGTAGGTGATGCGGAGATGACCCTTGTCCTCGTCTCCGTTGTTCTCGCTGTGACCAACCAGAGAAGTCTTCCAGTGGTCGTGGAAGTAGGTGCTTGAGAAAGTTAGTCTACTGCATCTCTTTTGGATGAATGCCAACTTACTAGGAGATGGTCATGTAGTCAGCGGCGTGGGAAGCATCCACGAGGCCGTCATAGTAGTCCTTGTCAGAGACCAGAGCACTGGAGAACTCGCAGTGATCAACCCAGACGTTTGTGCTTTGCTATGTGTTGACCAGGAATTAGTCCGTGTGTTACCACTAACACAGGCCCAATTGGCTCACCTCAATCTTGAGACCGTCGCCAGTCGAGGCAAGGACGTTGGTTGACTTGATGTTGCGCACAATGATGTTGCTCTGACGACGAGCGTGCAGCCCGATGCCATCAAAACCTGAACTTGTCAGCAACTTTGTTTACCGATAGCTCTTGACATGGCTTACCAGCTCCAGGGAGGCCAATGACAGACTTGTTGCTACCGATCCGGACGTTGGCGGTACCCTTGATGACGCCCTTGACAACGACAATCTTGGCAGCCGTGTCTTTCTCGTTCACAGCGGCGGTGAACTCGGCGAGAGATGATACAGTGGTGACGGTTCCTCCAGCACCACCGGAAGTCCTTCGTAGCTGTTAGCAGTGCCAAGTTGATTTGCATTTCTGTTAATACTCACCCTCCATTAAGAGTGGCATAGCCTAGAGTCGCCTTGTCGGAGATTGATGCTCGCTTGACAAGGTGGGGCTTGTCGGCGACATTGTCGACGGTGGGAGTCGGCGTCGCGACTGCGACGCTGGCGAATAGCGTCGCCAAGGCAGAAGTGAACTTCATGGTTGCTTTAGTGTCAAGGTTGGATTGAAGACGAGGTCAAGCTTGCCAAGGAGTCTAGAACCAATTTGAAGAGCTTAATATTATGAAGACGTGAAATATGTTTCATGCTACCAGCCGTCCCTTTATATACACGATCTTCGCAGTCCACGATCGGGCCCTTTTCCGTCTACATAACAGGGGTCTTCTGATCACGGCATTGCATTGCACACTCTGGTGATTGCGACACGGCTTCGTTGACTGGCTGGAAGTATTTCCGCTCTCTGGGAATGGTGAGGCTCATAGAATTAGAAGGTAGCATTGCAAGACGGAAGCGATGAACCTAATCATTCCGCGAATGGTAGCACGCGTGCTCGTCAAATCTCGAAAACCCCCTCAAAATGTTTCCTCCACTTGCCTGATAGCTTCGGTTGAAGGAACCCCTGCTCCGTGGATGATAAGCTGCTAGAACAGGAGGGTTGGCTCAGTCTAACGCCGTCTTGCCGAGCGGGCTGACCAAATGCCTAAGAAGAAGCTTGTCAACAAGCTTTTGTTTTGTTACCACCTTGTTTATTCAGTGGGGAGATGACTGTGTCATGTTAAGAGATCTCAATGGAGAGATGGGGTGGTCCGGGGTTGACGTTGGAGAAATTTCCTCAAATCAGCATTTCGCCTCGACTGGGGGGTGCAGGTACCGGCACTATCCGGGGTACAGGGTGTCCATACCACAATGAGAAACTCATAGCTCAACAAAAAGCTTTCATTGGGTAGAATTGGGATTCCACTGTCGAGCTGACGACGGGAAATGACCTATTCTCTTGGGCTACGGTCTCTGTGGACGGGATACCGACGGACAAGTTTTTCCCGCCGTGGGGAAAAGTGACAAGATGGCCAAGACAAGAACCTCGTTGCACCTTCTGGGATTCATGTGGCAAACGGCATTGGGAGTATATCGAAGCACCTGTTATCAACGCCAGTCTCAACGGCTGTCGATGCCACTTCGTCGTGGGCTCGGATAGCTCGGTCTGTGGAACTTAGCTGGCCATAACTGTAAGATAAGCGGGCGATCTTCATATAGTTATTCAGGAGTGTAGCCGATTGGGCGATGGATTTCATGTACAGGCATTTCCAATTACAAATTCCTAAAAGAAAGCAAGATCAGGGCCTCAGCGGACGCAGTCAGGCCTGTGACAGATGGGTTTGTTGTAAAAGCACAATTGTTGATTCTTTCCACCGATTCGGCACGTTTCTTCCCCAAAAAAAGTCATTGGCGTTTCCCTTTTTTCTTCTTCTCCATCCCACTAAATGACCTCGCGACGTTAGAAATAAGCTCATGTCGACTTGGGTATCTCGGCTCTCACTGCCGATGGGCCTGCGGTACAACCTTGGCGCTTTCTTGGCAAGACTCAATGCTTGTAGACTGTGCAGCTAAAGACCTAAACGTTCTCGGATAAACTGGAAGCTCCAGCAAAGAGGAAAGAATGACGGGCACAGTAGACCTCATCAGGAGAGACTTTGAATGAGTGGCATAAATTGAGTGTACCTGACTGCCTAGTAGACTTGCGTCTGCGTCCCTGGTTCGTGGATTCGTCTTTTCCGATGGTCCTCTTGATCCCACAAGAGCTCTATGAAGCAACCCTAAATGCATGCAGAAAATCTCCCACTTCGGATGAAGATTGTGCTTTCTTTGAGCCTACTTCAAGTCGGGGGCATTGTACCGGAAAGTGGTCCGACTCCACAGCTCGTTACCACACATCTGCAACTCGATTCCATCCAAGTACTCCTTCAAAACATCAGAACATCCTTCTTCCAGCCTCTTGGCAACAAGGTCCGCATGGTTTCGTTCCCACTCACGACACATGGTCCACAAAACTCGTTTCGACCCATCGTAGTCCAAGCTGGTTTCGCTGGCTAAAACCTGCACGATGTTGGACACGATGGATCCTTCGGCGTTGATGTCTTTGGACGCACGGTACTCCTTGTCCCAACTCAAAATGTCGTTTATGACGGAGATGTGATGCGTGTAGTTTAGCTCGATTTCAGACACAGAGGCCAGTTCTTCCTTCGTGATGGTGATGCCCTGTGAGAAGCGTTGTAGAGCCAGAAGGAGCCTTCAGGGATCATTAGCAGTGCATAAACCATCGTAAGGTACCATTTAATAAGACTCACTGCGAAGCAACGTCAAGCTCTCGGTACTCCAGGTACTCTGCGATGCTCTTCTTCGCTAGCCGAGCTTCGGCATTCTGGGAGCGCCAAAACTCAAAGGTGGGCGCTTCAACATCATCTGAGAGGGTCTTGTCAGTGGCCCTCATCTGTTGCCAAATTTCGAGAACCATCTTCTCAATGGGAGAGTCTTCTGCAGGCAAGGTTTCTCCTTTGACAATGGAAATGAGTCGCTCGTTATATGACGAGCCGTCTTGCAGCGACATATGCTCGAGCAGGTCTAGGGGTTATCATCAGAATGGTAATTCAATATTTGAAATAGTCCCCCCTCAAGCGTTACACAGGCTTACCATCAACCAGAAATAGCATTACCGTAAATCGACACGCGACAACCACTCGGTCATTCAGAGAGGTAGGATACTGGCAGCAGTGCCATGTCGGCAAGCCTTCAGCTACAAACTTGAGTCGGGAACGCTCGTCGGGAAAAGGCCAATTTTGAAGGAAGTAGTTGTTGACAAGCATCGTCACGCTGAGTGCATGAGGGTGGGGACGTCCGACCATATGCGACCGAGGCGGCTGGTTAGTCTGGTCATTTGCAGATGCTTCAAGAATGAGCATTTCGTGAACAGATGTCTTTTACAAGACCGTCTGACAAGAAAAGCAGAGAATGTTGCTTGTTTCAGGCGTAATATGGGCAAGAGCGATCTCTGAATTCGGGAACGTAGCCTTTATACCTCGAATTAGCCGTGTTCGTCAAGGTTTGTATGCAGGAACACGAATTTTGCAAGGCTCTTTGATTCTTCTCAAAAGTCTCGGTGTCCACAAGGAGGCGAATAGTGCGTTATCTTGAAGCTCGGGCGCCATTATACGCCCGGTTACCCGGAATTCTATGGCAACGTTGCTGGTAAATGCCATGAGTTCGCATCCTTCATGTCGACACCCGCTGATGGAGCCAATTGCTAGTCCCGAAAGCCAATGACTAGCCTCAATCAGTTACACAACGGGCCTCTTGGTTTGGGCGGCGTCGCCATTGGTGCTCATTCCCAATGTTTGAAAGGCTTTAGAAACAATGAAGAAACTTGTGCGCATGATGTTTGCTTCTCAACTGTTGGGTATGACGGGGGTTGGTGGCTTGCGCAAACAAGTTGGCTACTATCGGCAGTGTTGGCTGTTGAATCAGTAGCGGTATACCAAGACTTCTGGCGTTGTGCGCTTGGTTTGAGAGTCGATCGCGCCAACATTGCCGTATTTGATGTGCAACGACCCGTTGAATTGGTAAAAGACCAGCGCATCGCATGGATGCGAAGCGTTGGAAATCATAGCAAACACGACCCACTCTAGCTTTCATCAGTTTGCGGTGAAGCCACCAGCCCTGCAATGAAGTGGGATCATCATGCAGTCATTACTGACCGTCACCGAAAAGTCCGCTCCAATCAACGGAACAAGTTTCCTATGCCACTACCTTGACTGCCTGGATGTCCATATCACCCCGATCCTCCTAATCGTTGCCGTGGTCCCTGGCGGGCATGATGACATAACTGTCAAGTCCGTCTTCCGTTCCATGTCAACAGACAACCGGTATCTTGGGTGCGTATATGTCCCATCCCAATTTCTCCTCCATTTGCGCCGACGCGACGGAGCCTGGCCATAGCTTGCTTCCAGCCTCGCTTGCTCGCTGAAGATACCATAGACTTTGGCCGATGTTGCCAAGCCTCAGTTCAATATCGGCCAAATCCTCCATGGCCTGAACAGCGCGCTCATCGTCCATGGCTGAACCCGCCGGAGACTGCAAAGAGTCCACTATTGACTTGCAGACTTCTCTGGCCTCGTCGTATTGATATGAGCTGATTAGAACGTGCGAGAGACTTCGGGCGCACGATCGCGACAGATACGAATCCATCCGCGATGTACATGCATGATTGTAGAGCGCCCTAGCCCGGCGCTCTGCCTCCGTTAGGTTACCAAGTCGTCTAGCTGTGCTGACCAGCATTCGTTGAAGACGACATGCTGTCTGGTGTTCGTATCCCAAGCGAGAACCGAATATGTTCCACGCCTCGAGTAGGGCGATCTCGGATAGCTCAATATCATGGCCATTGTGTAATAGTAAGCCGCATATCTTTGTGACTGGGTGGGTAGGATGTAATTTCGTGGCTGTTAGAGCCCTCAGATATCTCAACGACGCTTGGCGAAGTTCTGGGCATGCTGTCGTGTTGGCAGGAGACAGCACAGCGAACAATTCCCAGACAAAGTCGAATGAGTCGTATGAGATCCCGTGGAGCACCATCTCATCTGCGCTTTCCCATAGCCTGATACCACAAACGCTTGTGGATTGCGACTTGAGGATGTAGATAGCGTGCTTGATAGTTTCCCAGTAGCGTCTGGGGTGCCCGGATATACTAGCTGCCCAAGGCTCAAATACGTCAAGTTCTGAGCTGTTCTTCAACTGCTCACTGCAACACTGCCGAACACTCTGAATAATTGAAATCGAGGCTTGGCTCTGAAGGTTGATGCCTGCTGGAACATGAAGCTGCAGTCTGGGCCCCAGCGGGTTGTTCTCCGAAAAAGCAGCCATGGCTTGAGTGGTTCCTTGGGTTTGCTCCGTTGAATTAAAGGACGCCATATTCTCTCGAAGTATGGCTTCGCACTCTTTCATTTCAGTTTTGTGGCATCTCACAACTTTTGACCAATCCCCAGCACTGATATCGGCAACGCTTGCCGAGCTCTTTTGAATCGATTTGATGACTTTCACTTTGTCGGCCTTTTTCATATTCTTCACGACGCCCCACTTCCACAAACGAGTTTCGTACATCCGTTTCCTGTCAAGAGTCGCTACTGTCAGCAAGAGCCGTTGCATAGGTGGCTCCCTCATTGTGTGCAAGATGCAGACACGTACGTTGCTTTGAAGTTATGCCTGTCTTTCATCTCTGCAATCAGAAATTTCATCTGACTGCTCTTGTAAAGATTGATTATAGTCTGTTTGTAACGTTCCCAGTCATTCGATGTCGGCCAGGAATTGTGCTCAATAACGCCATCTTGTTTGTTGTTGACCACAGGCCGCATGGCGATCAAGGCAGGAAGCGGTTTCGCGGCGCCCCTAGCTGGAGGTTTCGTACCGAGTGACGGTGGCTTTCGGCTAGCCAACGAGTGAAGTACTTCTATGGAGAAGTGTGTAGTGGCTGAAAGGTGAAGATAGATTCGCTGGGAAGCAGATATCTTTACAAGGCAGGGTGATGGATCGGGTCAGCCACCTTGGCGCCACAGCCAAGATACGTCATCACTTGGGAACTAGTATAGCAACCACTCAGCCTCTGATTTGAACCCCCTAGCTGCTTTGTTGTGAATGCCCTGCCACCGAGCATTCATGTCTGCGGCGTCGCAAACGCCACAGCGACTCAAACTGTCGACAGGGTAGAAGGTGGCGCAGTAGCAGATCCTTCTACTCTTACAGCTTTCCAAGACAGCTTTTGATCCACGGATCTGAATATCTCGTGGGTCTAGAACCACGTCCATTCCAATGTCGCGAAGCTCTCGGTCCCGAGTCGAGGCGAAGGATCCCGAGCGTTGGGGGCGATGCCAACGAATCATATGCCTTAGCTTTACGGTGCGATCCTCCCTGCATAGATTGGCCCCCACGCATCCCTGGGCGTAGTAGGGCTGCCAATCGTTTTTGACTCTAAAACATTGTATGCATTGTGCTTTTGCTCATGGTGGGTGGGGTTACGATACCATTGGCGAGGACAGGCGAAAACTTGGTGCTGACCTGGAGATTTCCAGGCAGAAATGATGTGCCCTACATCCCTCCGTCATATCGCATTCCCTTGTAAATAAGAAACAACTCGAGGAGCGAATATCGCTTCAAGACACCTCCTGCTGGAAATAGTTACATAGATGAAGTATAGTGATGGGCTGGACATCTCTGGGCGTGCAAATGTCTATTTCCATTTCGAACACCATAGCCTCCTTTTCCCGCGAGAGTAATTCGATGATGTTGCCCTGGAGGCAGGAAGCAACCTCGAAGATATAAGACGTCTGCATCACATACTATCACATATATATCCTGCAAGACGCATCTAGCTCACCGGCCAACTTACTTATTTTACCATACAATTAGACATCGGAGTCTTTCGACTGATCTAGCGTGTTTGTTTATTTTTACTCGCATCCCCACCTTCACCCCAGGACACTCTTCTTTGACAAGTCTCAATGGCGAGCGATGAGACGCTGGTTCAAGAGACAGATCGAAATGAGCACAACGCTCAATCTCAGCCCACAGAGAATGGGGAGAAGACCGCCAATCCTCAACCATCCCGTGTCGCCAGCGAGAGCAGTCCAAGCATTACCACCATCGTCAATGAGGAGAATTTGAATCCGCAAAGGACTGTCCAGAATGACCCGGCCGGGAGAGGTACACCTCTCGTCACCCGATCACGGGCGAGAATGTCAGTTCAGGTGACGGATCGATACGCAGAGAATGCCGCAGCAGCCCCTGACTGGATGAGGAAGGCGCTTGTGCGCCATGACATGACGACGCGCTCCGTCGTACAATGGGCCATGGCACCACTGGATAATCCCCGAAGAACTATCTTGGCTCCAATCTTAGCCGCCCTGAGGAGCATGATGACTGCGATCCCTCTGCTCTTTTTCAACTTCGTCCCTAACTCGCTATGTTGGGCAGAGTGGGACCCAAAAGACAGTTACGACCCTTACCTCGAGTTCAATGGAAAGTACAACGTCAATGACCCCGACGCTGGGAGAGGGCATTCCGTGCCTTTGGGAGACGATGGCTTGTCACACCTCGATGTGCTAGCACGTCGGACGTATCCATCGAAGCTCCTGCTCAAAGGGGAAGACGGGAAATGGACACCAACGGACATGAACACTATTCACAAAAGACCAAAGTACTTGTTCGTCAGCCATGTTGGGTCGAAAACAAAAGAGGACGAGCTTCAGTACCTCGACACCGCCCAACGACTCGCAGAGAAAGAAGGACTTACGGCAATTTACCTGGACGATTGGTGTTTTACCCGGCACATCAAGCAAAAAGTGAAGAGTGGTGCCCTCTCTGAGAATGAGGGAATCGCAATCACCGACCACCAAATATGGACTCTATGCGACGTCGTCCGTGGTTCAGCTCAAGTGGCCGTCATCTACCCAGGCGATTCTTCCTCCTCGGAGTCCAAGACAGAGTGGGGCAAGCGGATGTGGACGTTCGCTGAGGGACTCTTGGCTCCCGGTAACTCGATTCTTTTCTCTCCGCGAGACTATGACAGAGAGAAGTTTCCAGACGGACCACCGGTGGAGTCTCTATACAAGGTAGAGATGACAGCGAGTTACTGGAGCGAAAGCGATACCCGAGCATCTCATGAGGGCGGCAGCTCGGCGCGGCTGTTGGCCGAATACTTTTCTGGCCAAGTCGTGCTCAGCACTCTCGAGGTTCTCCCCCTCATCTTCGACGCCCTCAACTCCCGCAACACCGGAAACCAAAACTCACTTTCGGACATGGGCTACGCCGCAATGGGTCTCCTCCGCTTTCGCGTCGGGAGGAAGCCGGGCAGCACGGACAGTCCCACGCTGTTCCAGACTCTGTCCCACCTCTCCCTCAAGAACGACAGCGACAAGATCATTGACCGCATGATAAGCTTGCTTCCACAACCGAGGCTTCCAGGATGCGTTCCATCGAGTGCGTCCGACCACATCATTTGGGCCAGTCTTTGCGGACAGGATGCCTTTGGCGCACGCGTCCACCAAATCACGCCCCTGTGCGACGTCATGGGCGTGGCGGACGAGGACCACACAGTCTTCATTGACAACTGCCGCGCCATCAAGATACAGTGGGACTCTCTCCCCGCCTTACGCGTCGAGAATCACCCAGCGGCCGTGACCGGACTCGTTAGGTTTCTGCGCACAGCTGCCATGAGCTCCATGTTAATCGTCATTGGCATGAGCATTACCATGGCCGCTGTTGCCGGCGTAAACTCTGGCAGTTCTAGCAGCTCTCGCAGCTCCAGCAGCACTGGCTCTCTATCAGACGACTTTCGTCCTTCAGACTTTGCAATCCGCATGTTGAGCAAAATCGTGGCAGTCGCTGCTTGCATTGGATGCGCCTGCACGTTATTGATACCCGCGGCCGCACGAAGCATGTTCGGCACTTTCAAGGTCCAAAAGTGCAACCCTGGTTTGATTGGGATCGAGGGTGTCATGCCCATCAAGGAATTGGAAGAGAAGATCCTGGGATACAAATCGTCTGCCGATATATTCAAGTACGACCCGCTCGCGTCGCATATCCTCGCAGACGAGGACGGCGTGGACAGCGAGACCAGAACTCTGGAGGACGGCAGACCCGCGTGGATCGAGCAAACAGAGAATCTGGATGGAGTGAAAGCCCGGCTCAAAAGAGGGCAGAGACTCTTCACACTCGTCGATCTGGGTCATCTATCCGTCATGGTGGTAGCTGCAGAGCGGCCGCCTTCCGTCGCGCTTCTATCTGGCAGAGGTGGCGGGATGCTTAGAGCGGTTCTCTGCAGTTCCAGTCCTACCAAAGACTGTCTCTACAAGGAGACGGTGGTCCAGATGCCGTCCGCGGTGTGGGACTCTGCGAAGCCAACGAAATGGCTGAAGGTTTGCCTGCAGACCCGAAACGAAGCCATGCGGGCCCGGTACCTGGCTTCCGAAGCCACTGTTGCTGCGGATTCGGCCCAAGAAGCGGCAGATCGTTCTAGCGCATGTGCTTGCAGGGCAGCAGCGGATGCCAAGCGGGCTTCTCATAATGCCAATGGCTCCTCAGAGACGAAGTCAGTGAGTAGCTCACGAGAAGCGGCTGACCTGGCAAAGAGCGCTGCAGAAGATGCAGCATCGGCTGCCAAAAAGGCCCGCAAAGCTGCCGACGACGCTGGCCCTGAGAAAGAGGTGGGACTGGCCAAGCAAGGGCTTGATGCCGCAAGACAGGCGCTTAGCGATGCCAACGACGCATGGCTCCGGGCTAGTTACCAGGCGGATAAAGCTAGATTTGCCGCTGACAGAGTGATATACAAATGAAGGATGGGCAGGAGTAGCTCCTGTTTCGATTTGGCAGCATTGGACAGGCAAGCTGAGCATACGTATAGGGACGGCAATTGGCCGATGGACATGGACACAATGCGTACATCAATGGTCATTCAACATGATCTACATAGCAATATACCTTTTCAATTTCATTCTCTCCAACTCTACGCCTTCTGGCTATCGCACGGAATATCCGACGGCACGCCCGTCGGGTTGACAAAGTAATCATGGTACCAGTACACCTGCTGCTCAGGCTTCGTCGACAAATTCGGCGCCGCGTCAACAGACTGGACCGTCTTAAGCACAGTGTACTGCGTCTTGTAGCTGCACCAAACCCGTCAGCCAAACCTCGTCTCCCTCACAATTCTCCTCTTGGGGTGGACTTACTAGATCTGCGAGCAGTTCCCCGCCTTGAAGTTGTTCTCGATGCGCCCATGCGCCTCGTACACCGTCGCGGTGGCGTTGTTGTCCGCGACGAAGGTCGTGTTGGGGAAGTGCGTCAGCGTCATGCTGCCGTCGGTCGGCAGGAAGCGCTGCTTGCACTTGGTGATGGCGTCGGCGCCGACGCAGTGGATGCTCAGCGTGGTCTGCATGCCGTCTGCCGTGAAGAAGTCCGTGTAGGCTGTGGTGGCGGTGGGGTCCTCTGCCGGGGTGACGAGACTATGTCGTTTTGTTACGGGTCAATCCAGCATGTTTGAGGAATTGAGTTATGCTCACGCGTTGAGGAAGTCCTTGAACTCGGGCTGCACGCCGGGCTGCGGGTCGTAGTCGGTGAAATCGATCGCCGCGACGAAGCGCGCGGCGAGGAGGGCGGGAAGAGCAATGTTCAGATACATCTTTAGAAATCCTGTGATCGGAAACGAGCGTGGCTGAGATGGCGATATTCAACGACTGTGTTGAGGCTGAACGGCTACGAAGGGTAGTTGAGCTGAAGCCGGTGGGATCTTTATATCCCAAAACTTCAAAAGAAACGTCAACTAATCGACCAGCAATCGCCGCGCTTGTAAAGTTTCAGACTAACTAACCACCGAGCCTCACACACCCAGCATCTATAAAAGGACACGCACAACTCACCCTCGCCGACTTCCGAGAGCGAAATCCCCCACAGCTTCGTACGGTTCATCTACAACCCCCAGCGCAGCCGACCGCCCCTTTTCTCGGCTGAAAGCGACACCACAACCCCATAACCTAAAAGTCAAATAAACAACAGCCCAGACCGTGTTCCTCTCCGTTCGCCGGGCCGCACGAACGCGCCCCAGATATATCCTCGCCAAAAACCGCTGTCACGCGCGGCCGGGGTGGCCCTTGTCGGACATGGGACGAAGGTTTACAGGGCCCATCTTCCCGAGGTCAACCGCCGAGCTCGCCGCGACCCCTATTTTCTCCTTGCAGCTCCGGGCCGTCCGGATGGACGGGGCGCCGATGGACGGTGCTGAGCAAGATTGATCGATCGGGGCGGGTGTGCCCTGCCAAAGGGTTTGTGCGTGGCCTCGTAAGGCGGATGATGGGATTTCATAAATCGCTTTTGAACCCCAGCTCAAGATGCCGTCATCTTCACGAGGACCATCATCTTTTCACGACCCAAGACCTGATCTCCAGTCCCTACCGCCGCAATGAAGCCCTCAACCCTCCTCCCCCTCCTCCCCCTCGTCGCCGCCGTCGACATGGCGCCCTACAAGCCCGCCGCCAACGTCGACGCCGCCTTCGCCCCCTTCGTCGAGGCGTACTACCTCGCCTCCGAGGACAAAGCCGCGACCACGACCTTCACGGACTTCTGGCCCGCCACGGGGCAGCTGGTCATCGCGGGGCGCACCTTCTCCGGGTACGCAGCCATGCTGGGCGTCAAGCAGAGCCTGCTGCCGCCGGCGGGGGACAAGTCGTGGTGGCACCTGATCCGCGGGGCGAGCGTGGCCGGCGAGACGGCGGAGAGCAAGACGTTCGTGGCGGAGATTGTGATCCAGACGACGTATGTTGGGGGCAACTGTTCGCAGGCGTAGTAAGTTTGAGTTTCCACTGTGATGATGGGGAGGAGGGCTGACGAGAGGAACGAAAATAGTGGCAGCGCGAGTTTTACGATTTTGAAGGATGCGCAGGGGGCGCCGAGGTTGGAGCCGCATTCGGAGAGTTTGAGTTTGTACAACCTCACCGTGTCGACTACGGACTCGCCTACCGATATCCCGTGCAGCTCGTCATGAGGTGCGGCGTTTGATCACGATTCATGAAAGGAAGCATTATAGAAATAGATTCATAAGTATTGTATTCCGCTCATGATGAAGTCGTATCGCACATGACACGCATATCGTGTCCTATATATGAAAGCCGTATCCTGAAAATGCAAGGCAGATGTATGTGTGTCGCTCTCTAATGCCGTAATGACAGTTTTTTCGTCCAGGTGCCGTAACCCAAGGAAAATCCACACTGGAGTCGTATCCGAACCGCACATGTAAAAAACGCCGCTGCCAAAAACAAGAATAGTTGGTTATTGGTTTAGAAACCGCCCGCCGCCCATATGTATAAAAGTGCCGGTCGTTCAATCGTCGCACCAAGGGAAAAAGGTATACACACGTAAGAAATAGGTATCGTAACTAAAGAGATGTAACATGAAGGGGGAATCGTGCCGAAAGCAAAAACGGGTGCATGCAGAGTAGTGGTAGAGAAGAAGGAAGAGCGAGGCGGGATTAGCGGCCCTTCTCGACGTCGCGGTTGTTGGGGGTGTCTTCGGGTTGCGTGGAGATGATGATCTCGGGTGCCGCGATGGCCTTGGACTCGTCGCCGGAGACGACGCCGTTGTCCTCGGTGGACGAAGACTCGGCATCCACAGTCTTCTTGCGACGGAAGACGGATCCCATGCGGGAGAACACTCTGGCCAGGGCGCGGTAGACAATGACCACGGGGCGTCCGACGGTCTTGGCGATCTTCTCGAACCAGGGATCCGGGAACAGACGGATGAGGACGGCCATGGGGAGCGAGAGGAACGCGATGACGACGGACACGCCCCAGTGCTCGGCGCTGATGCCGCCGGGGGTGATCCGGAAAGCCTTGCCGCCGACGTAGATGATCGCGACCTGGGCGCCGACCATGATGCAGTTGATGACGATGAAGAAGTAGTTGCGGTGCACGCCCTCGAAGATATTGAAGCGGTTGTCGAGGCGTCTGTTGTTGAACTCGTTGAAGATCTGCATCCACACGAAGGTGTTGAAGATCATGGAGTCGAGCTCGAGCTGCTGGTCCTCGTTGGCGGAGTCGTAGCCGAAGATGGCGTTGCCGGCGAAGTGCAGGATCAGGGTAGCGGTGAGCTGGAAGATGGCCTGGCCGATGATCATCTTCCACATGTTGATGGTGATGAGGGGCGCCTTCTTGCCCTGCGGGAGGCGGTCGAGAATCTTTTCGGTGGGAGGGTCCGTGGCGAGGGCGAGGGCGGCGAAGGTGTCCATGATGAGGTTGACCCAGAGGAGTTGGACCGCGGTGAGGACGGATTCCATGTTGGGGGAAGAGACGGCTGTGATGAAGGCGAGGAGGACGGCGGTGATGTTGACCGTGATTTGGAACTAAAGAGGACATGTGAGTAAGTCAGAGTGATGAGGGGAGAAAGTTGCATACCTGAAGGAACTTCTGGACGGCGTCGTTCACCGCGCGACCCCACTTGAGGGCCGTGACGATGGAAGTGAAGTTATCGTCCATAAGCACAATAGCCGAGGCCTCCTTAGCAACCTCCGTACCAGAGATACCCATCGAGAAGCCCACGTCCGCAGCCTTCAGCGCCGGCGCATCGTTAGTACCGTCACCAGTTACGGCGACAGTTTCGCCCAGAGCCTTGAGGCGGGTGACCAGAATGCGCTTGTCTTCGGGCGAGGAGCGAGCCAGAACCTGCAGAAGGGGCAGAGCTTCATCCATAGCCTCGGGAGACAGAGTCCGGAACACAGGGCCTTCCATGATGAGACCACCCTCGGTGAAGATGCCACACTCAGTAGCAATAGCCCTAGCGGTGACAGCATTATCACCAGTAACCATGCGGACGACGACACCGGCGTGCTTCGCCTTAGTCACAGCCTCGGGAACACCAGGGCGGACAGGATCCTGGATACCAACAACACCGACGAAGACAAGGTCGTGGAGCACGTCGCCGAGATCAACGTGGCCCTCAGAGGTGGCGTTGACGCCGTGAGGGGGCCATTGGGGGAAGTCCTGGTAGATCAGAGCGATGGTGCGGAGAGACTGCTTGGCGTAAGACTCGATCGTCGACTCGAGGGACTGGCGGTCAGACTGCTCCAAAGCCGAGATGGAAAGGTCGGAAACGTTGAGCTTCTGGCTGCAGTATCCCAAAAGAATCTCAGAGGCACCCTTAACAACAAGCCTGTAGCCCTCGTTGCCGGGCAGCTTGATAACAGCACCCATGCACTTCTTGCTAGAGTCGAACGGCATCATCTGGGCAACCTCCTCGTTGGCGCGGGTCTCGGCCAGAGCCTGCATACCAAGGTGGTCTTTCGCAAACTGAAGCAGGGCGGTCTCGGTCTTTGAGCCGATGAAAGTAGCTTGGCCGTCCTCCTCGCCCTCGAAGGCGGTAGAGTTGATCGCGACAGACTGGACGATGAGCTTCTTGGTGGCGGTAGGGAGGGACTGGGCGAATGCGACTGCCGAGCTAGCCTTCTCTCCTTCAGAGGACTTTGAGAAGCTGGCAGAGCCAAAAGTGCCGGCAACGACCGTCATCTTGTTTGTCGTCAAGGTACCGGTCTTGTCGGAACAGATCGTGGTCGCGTTACCCATAGTCTCGCAAGCCCGCAGAACACGCACAAGGTTGTTCTCCTTCAGAAGCCGGGTGGTCGCAAACGCCAAGGCAAGCGTGACAGCCAGTGGAAGACCCTCCGGAACAGCCACGACGATAATCGTGATAGCAACAATCAGGATATCCATAAACGACGATGCCTTCTCAGCACCGGGACGGCTGTCGTTGGGCAGACCGGCCAGGAAGCGGATCAGAAGGACGACGAAGAGGAACAGAGCAGCGGTGCTTCCGAGCTTGGCAATAGCCAGAGCAAGGCCCTCAAGCTTCTTCTGCAAAGGCGTAGACTCGGTTTCAGTGCGAACAGACATCATGATCTTTCCGAAGCTCGAGTTGGTACCGACGGAGGTGCAGACAAAGGTGCCGACACCCTCGAGAACCTTGGCGCCGGAGATGATGAAGGGGTCCAGGTCCTTGGGCGCGTTGCCGGATTGCATCGCGTTGAACACCGCATCACCGCCAGTCTTCTTGAGCGCGTCAGACTCGCCGGTGGCCGAGGACTCGTCGCACTTCAGGTCGTGGCCGCTGATGAAGATGCCGTCCACTGGGACGAGATCGCCGGGTTCGAGGTGGATGACATCGCCGACGAGGACCTCTGCAACGTTAATCATGTAGGACTTGCCGGATCGAATGACCTTGATCTCGCGATCCTCCTTTTTAGCATTAAGCTTGACAAAGGCGCGCTCCTTTTGCCAATCATTAAGAGACCCGACTAGGGTAACGATCAAAATCGCGACGATGATGGCCACGCCCTCAATCCAGTCGACCGGTTGGCCTTCGTCGGGATCGTGTTCCGCACCAAACGTTTCGTAAAGACCGAGCGCCAATGAAATCGCGGCGGCGACGGTCAGCAAAATAATTACTTTGTCATTATAAGCGTTCCACATCAGCTTCCACAGCGGCGTAGCCTTCTTCGGGGGAAGGATGTTCCTGCCGTAGACGCGGATACGGTCGGTGAAACCATTGCCGTCAGCTTGGTGCGTGGTGGTGGGCTGAGCACTGGCAGTGGCGAAGGATGGCTCCTTGTGGCCGGTTGCCTCCTGGAAGCTGACCCTACTACGGGCGGCAGCCTCATCCTGCGATAAACCGGCCTTGACGTCTGTTTGGAGACCCTTTTCGATGCCACGAAGTCCGCCGAGGGCCAAAAAAGCAGGTAAAGATTTTGGGTTCAAAAGTTTGTTGAGGTGCCCAGGGCCAAATGCAAACGGGTTGTTGTCGACAACAAAGTCGCCTTCGGTGCCGGGGTCGGGCCGGAGTGCGGTATCCGGGTCCTCCGGGACGACTGTTGTTGTGCTTGAGTGCATACTTGTCGCGGAGCTGACTGCCGGCGTGAGGAACGGATTTGAGTGTGTCGAGATGGGAGATGGTGTTATCGCGTCGTCGTGATCATTGTCCCCGCGGGGATGGCGGGTGTCGACGCGCAACTGGGGAGGTGCGAGAGAAGCCATTAGCATCGGTGCAGAATATTCTGAAGCTGATGCGAGATATTCTCATGAGTAATCGGGTATGAATGAAAGCTCTCCAAGTTGAGGTTCAGGTGGTTGTGAGAAGGTGTAGTTGAAGATTCAGATTAGGCAAGAGAACAGAGTAGCGGCTGCCTCAGAGGCCTCTTGGTGACACAAAGATTGGTATTTAGATGCGTTGTGCAACAAGGCTGTGTAGGAGGCGACGGTGTTGCGTGCACTCAAGGTAACGAGAAGTGGCAGAGTCTGAGGCGTACCAGGTGAGCACCGCGAATTTGCAACGACAGACTGCCCGTGGGCCTTGGCGAGCCAAGCTGCGCCCTCGCCCCGTTCAAGAGAGTTTTGAAATCTCAAGATGACACCGACGTGTCGAGCACCACGAAGTAAGCCTACTCCGAGTCCGACGGCGTAGATGTGAAGGCTGTGCTAGGCAGCGGAGGGGTTGGGCGGCGGCAAAAAATCCACTTCCAAACTAACAGAGTCTGGAGTTGCAGACGACAGTATTTGGCCCTCAAGTCTGTGCGGCCACCATGGTTTTGTTCGATCACAGAGTTGATGATGATTGACGAAGGGGTAAGAGATTTCAGAAGTGTCAGAGATATGCTGGCGATGGCGCCTAGATTCCCAAGACCAACAATCGAGGGTGGCAGTGCTCTCAGCGACTGCCTTTCTTGGCAAGATCAAGAGGAGATGAAGTCAACCGAGACTCCACAGGGAAGCAACGGATTGGTCAAAGTGAGGGACTGATAGGTTGCGGGAGAGAAAAAGTCGCGCTTCACGATTATCACAGCAGCATCTGGCGGTCTTGGCGGAGCAGCAGTGGGTTGGAAAAAGTCTTCCCACGGGATCGAGAGGGGAAGGAGGGAAAGCCATTTGAGGAGATCCGGAGAGATAGAATGACGTGCCGGTCAATTATTCTCACATCCTGGGCTTGGCCGAAATCATTGGCAAGAGATTGGCTGGGCATGGCGAGAAGGGATGTAACCGCCAGCGGTCTGGGCATTGAGGCTGTGCAAAGGAAAAGTGCAAAAGGCCCCGATGAGGGAATTTAAAATGGAGCAGCGAGAAGCGAGCTCTGTTCAGTGGAAAAGAAGAGGTCGAGTCGGGGCCATCCTAGGACCGCCATTGCTCATGGCGAGTCGGAAACAAACAAGGGGTAAATTTCGATGGGGAATGGAGATTTGACAGCGCATTGGCAACTCTGGCCGAGAGTGCAAATGTCAAATGTTTGGCCCCCTTGGCGGTTGTGTTGATGCAAGTGCCGGGTCCTTATCACGTTCTTTGGTTCGGAGAAGATAGGTGAGATGAGAGATAGTCAGGCCAGACACTTGTAGACGAGACCGAGGACCGTAGCCGGAGATGGCGTCCGACACTGGGGGTGGCGGCCCCATTCTTTCGCATTCCCCAGGACTTTGGCGGCGTTCCATTCGGCGGGTATGAATGAAGCCGTTGGATAAGGTCCCGATCGGTGGCCCGGCGTTGGTTCAGAGATGGTGCGCCAACGCCAGTCGTCCGGCGCTTGCCAAGATGACCAAGGAGTCGAGGGCGCTCTTCGATGGAGTAGGCTCGTTCCTTTGGCATTTTGCGCGTTTCCCGTGGCTTCCGTGCTGACAAGAGCGACCAGGCTGGGAGAGGAGACCACATCGGCTTCGATGAGGAAAGCGGCCGACCGGTGCCACATCCGACAGCAAGGTACGGAGATGCACGGAGACGAGTCGGTCGGCAACGGCGACCGTAAAGTTGGAGGGTAGTATGGACGGAAAGTGGTGGCATAAGAAGAAACAGGAGGTGTGACAGAGAGCCTCCTCGGGATGACGCCCGTCTACCGTTTAGACGTTGGGGGCGTCATGTATCCGAGAACATGGAGGAGGTTGGCTCGTTTGTTTCCATGACAGAGAGGTTCGTGGCATGGATGGATGAATGGCCTGCGTGTTTCCGAGGTGTTCGTTTGTGTCGAAACCATGCGTTCTGAGCCGATCGTTCGGCTCGAGTAGCGTTGCCGGGCGTATTTCGCGTGCTTTGGTGATGATGGCGGTAAGTGAAAGGGAAAGAATTGGCGATGGTGGAGCAGAGGAAAAGAAGGTGAAAAAGAGCAAGTCAACGCGCCAAGAAAATATTCGAAAGGGAGCAGTCGCGATCCAAATGTCACAGTCGAATCAAGCTCGGGGAGGTGCGCTAGTGAGCGCCAAGAGTGGCTGTACACTGCACCTGCACAGCTTCCCATTGGCTCGCTTAACGCAGCCAAGGGAGGCCGCCTCCACAAATGACCTGTTTAGGTAAGCAGTACCTGCAAGGGTGGCACGTCCGTCCGTCTTTCCGTTGCGGGAACCCGCCCGCCGGGTCAGCCAATGACACTTTCACAGTCTGACGAGAGAGCTTCCTTCCCTTCATGAGCAAGTCCGAGGATGCAACGTTCATCTCCTCTCGCCGCTCCTTCCCTGTTGGCAGTTGGCCGAGGGTGAAACGAAACGGTACAGCTTGCTTGCCGGAAAGCTGAAACAGGCAATTGGCCTTGAAGCTGTGGAAGGTTTGAACCAACATCAACTTCCATGAAGGTGAAGACTTCTGTCATGGGTCATGGTCAATGTGCCATTGATCTCTCTCCGTTTTCAAGCCTGGTATCTGCCTTCTCAAGGTTTCTCGAAGTACTTGACGGTCATGAAGCCGTTGCTGTAGAAGACTCTTAGTCTCTGACTATTGAACGGACCAAGAAAGTCCAATGCAGTCATCGCCCACTTGGCATGCATCGCGTTGATCCATTTCAAAATCATTTTCAGTCTTGTGCTGAGACATTGTGGACCGTTTCAATGTGCCCTACCAAGTGTCTTGCCATATTCGCAGCAATTATAATATGTTGCCTTGAACTTTGTTTTGTTGCGCGGCCTATGTATAATGTACCTACAACCGCATTATCGGCATTTCCGTGATCCTCTTCACTGAACCCAAAATGAGTCCCGATGTCGTCACTGACTCTTCAAAACGGTTCTTACGAAGGATAGAGGCTCATCCCGAAGTCAATTTACACCGATCGGTGGAAATACAGAGCATGTAGCTACTCCGCCTCATTGCGAGAACCGTTGCGACCATACGTGGAAACTAGTTTACGAGTGGCTTGCGGTTCTTGGTCAGGTTCCCGACAGGTCGAATTCTCTTCAACTCGGATAGACCGCAAGAGTCTCGTATTGAACCACCCGAGGTTCTGGAAGACTGGTTGCGCTTACCTGGGACGACATGCATAATGACTGTTCCGGGAGCACAAGGGGTGCCAGGTTTTAGTCCTCGTTCAATATCTCTTGTTCAAATCTGAAATTCCCAAAGAAAACCAGTGGCTTTACACCCTGATCGCCAACCGTTGTCGTTTTCGTTGCGAAAACGAGACGATCTGTTTCACATGCCTCCCCACGCAACTAAGGTAATCACCGACTCACCGAAGCTCGACAACACTGCCTCAGCAAAGAAATCGTCAACGTAATCATACCGCAGCGTCGGGTATCTTCAGCAGCATTTCGCCTCTCATGGAGACTTATGGCATAGTTTGGGTTTGCATACGATGCTCCGCGTTCCAATCTGCCTCGCTCTTGCGCAATGGCATGGTGGCTCAACGACGAACGTCCTCACCAGCCACACTCCGTCGTCGTCAAAATGAGGCTGGAGTTATCATTTCGCGCTGTAGTCCGCTTTACTAGGCTTCAAAGTCTGAACATGTGAAAGAAGTCGTAAACCCTTTCCACGACCCATGATGTCTTGGCACGCACGTCTTGCGTTGGCAGCACAGCAATATCTCGCCCAAGGAGGCTTATTGTCGCCCCAAACAAGCGCCAAGCTAATCGAGTTGTTGAGCGGCGGCCTCTCTGGCAATTGCGAATACTCGGGCTGTGGTGTTGCAAAGTCCATCCTCTCACCACTCACGGCGGTACACGTGAGATGTACCGGGAATGCCAAGACCCACTGATTGCAGCACTGCCCGCCTCCAAAATGTGCACTGCCTCTTAATTCACTGCATAATGACGTTAAGTGTCTGAAATGAAGTACTTGCGTCTTTTTCGCGCGGTGCTTTTGTTGCGTGCTTGGCGCGTTTGTGCGAAATATCAGTTGCCCGAGAGAGAGCCTTGCATCTTGGTTGCGCTAAGAATGAGGCGCAGTTGGGGGCAACTGCAGAAGACTGGTCGAGAGCGCTCGACATTTGGGCTCTCCCAATACTTTTCGATGGAAAAGTGAGGCATTAGATTCCTCCATGATGTTTCGCAAATTTTCGTGAACTATCTGGGCGCTTGATAAGAAGCAACTGGTTTGAACTCAGAATTGCTCGAGCATGCGCTCTTCCTTCTTGCAACTCGGTTGCCAATTTTGTGGCCCCATCACAGTGCACGACGTGTCGTTTGATTAGACGGAATTTTTGATGTGTACGTGAATCAATATTGGAGATTGTCCTTAGCTATCCTCCTAGAAGTTCTGCGGGAGAATCGTGTTCTGGCGCAGTTGAGTCCATAAATTCTTCTGGCCGTGGGTCTTTATTTGTTGTGGTTAACAATCCTGGCGTCCCCATTTCTCGTGCCTCTGTTATCTACGCTTGAAATACAAACAAAGTAAAGGAAGCTAGATACCAAAAGCCTGGTGATCAGCATCTGGCAGTGTTCTTCTTAACATAAAACAAATTCCTGCTCTTTACCAAGGAACTGAGGATGCATTTTGTCTCCCTCCATACACCCATCTACGTAGATATCGCCAATAAACTCATACTTTCCCTTCTGGTCAGTAGGCCGGATGACAATCGGCGTTGAGCAACCATATGCGATGATGACCAAGTCATCAACGCCCATATACCCTGTTCCCATTCCCATGTATCTGTAGTCGTCGTCGCCCTCGATGAGACAAAAACATCGACCCATCATACGGTCTCCGAAGTATTCCTGGAGGAACTGACGTCCCCTCTGAAATTTACGCCCCTTCTTCTGGTGCGACTGAAGTTCTTCATCCAGAGGTAGCCTACTTAAGCGTTCTCCTAGAAATTGAGCAAAAAGATCGAAAGTGGCCTGTCGCCAACAATCCATTTGCCGCAACTCAGGATCTGAGGACTCTCCCTCAACCCAACAATAACATAGAACTTCTGGAGGCCCTATTAATTCGTACTGCTGATTCAGTGTGGAGTAGACATCTTCCGGGACATCACCTAAGCACAGAGTCCTGCAGAATGCTGACGCATGGCTTTGTGTGTAATGTTTGTCGTCATGAAGAAGGTGTCTCCATTCCAAGAAAGCCATGAGGTAGTTAGAAAGTCTGCCGAGCGTGCCAACAGCCATACCCCTTGCCGCTATGGTACCGACTTGAAGTCCGCTTATCCGCAGCTCATCCCCGCTAAATACTGGCGGCTTTGCAGAAAGACGTGACATATTGTGTGTTCGACATGACCGAGAGCGGCCGCGATGTGGAAGATGAGTTGCAGCAAGTGACAAGATGTCCGGACAATGAGACCAGTCCGGCACCCAACTTGGTAAGCCAAACGAGTTCTGATGGAACGGGTAACGGATCGATTCGCAAATCACGTCTAAATCTCCACACCGTTGAATGATACAGACGACAATTTTCGTGAAGACCTCCTGTGTTGTGAGATGGAAGTCGGGTTGAAACATCAGCCTGATATATTGCGGCAGAAGGCTTAAAACACCGAGAATCTTATCTTGAGGTCTTGCTGTGAATTTGCTTCTGCAGATGCGTAGGATTTCCAAAGGTTCGTACCGTGTGAGGGAGCGAAGCAAAGTGTTTGGGCCCTGCGTTGTCAGCGTTTGCGCGTAGGAATAGTGATTCTCCGATGTCTGGATCACCTTCCCGGCAGGGAAAAACTTCTCGATGTCATCAGAAAAGGTTTGGAATGCTGTGCATGCAGAGAAGATAGTCTGCAGTGGTATACAGTCTGAACCGCAGTAAACGTCGGCTCGTTTGGCGTGAAAGACCTCTTGCACGATCCAAAGTCGTTTCCAATAGTTTCGTTCAAACAAGCGAACAACGGATGACATCCGACGTTGATCTCCTGTGATTGTCGCCTGGGGGGTATTTGCGGACTCCCATGCCATTGCTCCCTTCAGTAATTCAAAAGCTAATCTGATGTCGTCGCTTTCAGAACTGGATCCCAGGCAAATCGCCACGGTGTGAGCTTCACTGTGGATTTTGTCCATGATGTGAACTTGAGAATTGAGCTCGTCGACATCACACTGATTGATTGACAATGCATCCGCCCAGATCCAGACAGGTTCGTCGTGTTTCGTCAAGGCCACCAGGGCATGCCATAAGCTGTTCGTAACGGGAGTAGCTTTTCCATCTATTTGTATGGTTGAGATCCTCCTACCATCTCCCCACGCGTAAGATATTGCAGTGTACTTCGGCGTAGCTCCCTGCATAAACGTCGCCAGATACCCGGTGACCAATTCCATGGCAGACTCTCGCGGTAAAAGGCATAATAATCTGATCTCTCCCGGACGGAGGCGCTCATAATTCTGACTGGTAGAATAGACTGTGTCACCAGACGCTTTGTCTCTTGGGGTCGCAAGTGAAGTATCCGGAATATTCGTCGTCAATCTTGAGCGGGGCTGAACATTCTCAGGGATTGCTTCGGACATTGAATCTCTTGCCTTGCTGGAGGTTTGTAGCATCTGCCTCAACGGCGAAGGTCGTTGGTACGTTTTCGAACGCCCCGTAAGACCAGCAGACGGAAAGCCAGAGGACGGGCTGCTGCAAAAAGCATCCCGGCTGCCGTATTCTACCGTCATGGTGTCCGACTTTCAAGGTGATCTTGTCTGGGAGGAATGCGAAATGTTTGGTGGGCTTGACAAGACGAGGGGAGAGCCCACAGACCTCGTTATTGGGCACTCAGGTAAATAAAAGTTTTTGGATGAGCCAAGCTGCGGGGTATTTGTCAGACACCACCCCGGCGGTTGCTTGCTGCGGTGAAATGTATTACAATTGATTCATTTCCTAGATGATGAGCATGATCGTGCTTGTAAGAAGACCATTGGTTCGCTATCAGTTATCTCTGTTTCATTGTATACCCAATTTTCGACTGCCTACGACATGTCGAGCGGCGCAGCCAGGCGCTGCCGGTCAGCAATGGCCGCCATTGATGCACTTTCTTTCTGACGGCGAGGCGATGTGATTCTTGTGGAACTAGGCATTCTTCATCTTGTTGCACTAGAGTGGTACTTGTACTTGTCATCGGCGCCAAATGATGTGCTCTCCATGGATGTAGTTGCACACGTGTAATTTGTAGTGGCACCCAATGTCAAAAATTGCCGGATGCGAAAGAGATGAGCTTGTTGTTGATTGATATCTCTCCTATACAGAGGCAAATAAGTTAGTAGCTTAAGCCATTGATGCAAGCTATTTTCCCTCCACTTGTTGTCTCATCTGGTGTTCTTGAGTTTTAGACTGTTATACCTAGGTATGTATGTATTGCGGTGCTACCTACTAAGGAAGCTTTGATTCACTCTGGAGTTTACCAACAACCTAGCGCTGAGTTCAAATGGACGCAAGATCCACGGCCATCTATAACGTCTTGAGGGATGTAAATGTATGAGGTAACCTGTGGCGCAAGGGTCACTTTGCGAATTGTGTGAAGCCGTCGCATTTGGCCAAGATCCCGCCTTGAAGGCCGCAGCACCATCGACAAGCCTGCGCTCTGCTATCTTCCGGGGTGTATTACACCTCGCCGAACGTTTCCAAGAACGCCCAGCTGCCATCACGACCTAGCTTGCGGGTGTCACCATCCAGAAAAACTGACTGATTCTGCGCAGGGATGCCGGGGAAAGACCTTGGATGTATTTTCCTCGCCGAATCAGGCATACGCCCGTTACATTTGTCTTTGCTTCAAGACTGCTACTGAAACCGACCAGCCTTTTTATATAAGACAGTACTCCAATTCAGGGCGCTTCGTAAAACAAATGTCCCTAGTACTCGACGGTATTGGCTTCAACTATAAAAACATCATCATCGTATATTTCTTGTAACCCTCAGAGCCAATCATCCTCCAGGTTCAAAGCCGAGGTGCTAAACATAGTCGCTAGACCCTGATCAGACGAATGTAGTTCTCAAGCAACTCAGACGCAGCTGGAAGCATCAACGACCTCCCTTCGATTTACTCTGTCCATCATTGGTGTCGTCCCTGGTTTATTTAGCATGCAAAATATCTCATAAATCAAAGCTCGAGCTACATCTCGCCTATAGACGTCGGTGAACATTGCAAGGCGAATAGATTCGCTTTGATGCTGTCAGCTAATAGTATTACTCCATGTGCTCGCTGCATCGTTTTGTGTGAAGAATCTTAATAAGTATGGATACTCCTATTTTTATTATACCTTTAGCAGTTTCTGACTTTGGTAGCCCTGCATGTTAGGCACATAAATACGAGTTCACCTCTCCCATCGCCTTGTATCAATGGCAAATCGCATTCCTCAATCAGCTCATTGGAAAGTTCTCAAACCTCACCGCGAGCGAGCCCCGGCATCCTCCTAAGCGCCGGTCGTTATCACGATCTTGCTGACGAACATTATAGCGCCGTTCTGTCTTTCTGCATCGTCCTTTCCCGTCTATACAGCATTGATCAGACGCTATCCAAGGGATTTCAGAAGTTGTCTCTCAGCATAACGATATGGTACATTATTGTCAGAACAGCTGCAGCGGCGGAACGTGTCTACTCAATCCCACATGGAGGAGGTACCTACAACGCCTATATTTGTGTCTATACGAAGAACACATAAATTAATCAGTTCCAATTTATAGGTCTGAATCATCCGGAAAATAATACCAAAAGCCATTCGCTGCGACGAACTGCTACTTCCGCTCTGCGCACTCGGTACGGCTCACATTCGGCAAGGCCTTGGAGTATAAATGCCGATCGACCAGTGGCATATACATTCATCATTCAATCCTTGCGTTGTGCCTTCTTCGCCTAAACAGCTGGGATGGGGTTGCACATACAATTACATTTCCCGCCGCATAGTTGAACTTGTTGTGGCGACATCTCGTCTGGTGTTACTCTCATCTATGATCTCTCAATTATTCGAAAAGAACACGCCAAAAATGTCCAAAGACATGACCTCATCACCTTAACTTATAACAGAATCACCTCTACGCCCTAGCTGTTTGGACATTCTGAGGGAGAGTACCCCATCTTTCTTGCACTGAAACGAACTTCAACCACGACCATTTTGTTTGACGAGTCCATGTTAATGGGACCTTGGTGTTATTTATATCACGAACCGCTTACCGTCCATGACTATCTATCTTTGGGAAGGATCTTAATCGACACTCCCCCGTTTACCACCCATCTTCGTCTCCACCACGGCACAGGACCGGCACCGGCCCCGGCACCCCACCCACGGGCCCATCTCCGTCCGGCTCTTGCCCAATTCGGACATCTAGGCTCCGGAGCGCAGCATTCATTTCACAACTTCAAGCTAGACCAGACACCTCGCGAAGCATTCAAACATTATGCATTACTATTCCCTAAATCCTTCTCACTCTTCATCCCCATCCTAACCCCATCCTTCCACATCTTCCATCACCATTCTACGCCGCACAAAGCGTCAACGTCACATCCCCATCGCTCCCACAAACCTTCACCTGACTACCGCCCGGATTCGTCCCCGCCGCCCACACAATCTCGCCACACCCAGCCTTCCCCTTGACCGTGATCTTCTTCCCCGCGAACGCGTCCCCAAACACCGTGCTCAGATCGTACCACACCTGGCTGCCGTCCAGGTTGTACGCGAAGTTCAGCTGCGCGGCGCCGGTGTACAGCCCGTCCCGTGCGTTCGTGACTTTCAGCGACTTGCCGCCGGTGGTCGCGTCCCGCACGAAGGTCTCGCCGTAGGAGCCGCCGTTCGGCGAGAGCGTGTTGGCGGCGGAGACGGAGCCGCCGACGGACCAGAGGGTGACTTCGGTCGGGCAGCGATTGACGACGACGGCGCGGCCGAGGGCGTTGGCGCCGAGGGCGAGGGAGAGGGGGAGGAGGAGGGATGGGAGCTGCATTTTGGGATTTGTGTTGGTGGAGCTTGGTGGTTGAGACTGATGATTGAGGTTGTGAAGATGGTGATGAGAACGGGGAGTGAGTTGTTGAAGGCTTCGTGGACTTATATACCTGGAGAATAATAGCAATGACGACGGAAGAGACTTCAAGACATCGTCGGCTTCCTCGGGCGATATGCCCTCCAGCCCCAGACCCAAGACAAAATACGAGCGGTCGATCCGTACTGTCATGACATTTCCCAAACAGGCTGACAAGCATCACTCTAACGCACACCGACAACACCACTTGTCTCCAGCGATCCAGGCGATCACCCTCTCAAAATCGCCGAACCAAGACAAACCCACCCCAACAAACCACCGACGATGTTACGACACTCAGGACGAACACGAGGCTTAGTAGATGAAAAATGACGGTGTGGGATCGCCATCACCAAAATCATCATAACCGCGTGACGAGCGGAATACGAGATTCAGCGCCTGCATGCAACGTCGGCTGCGGAGCCGCTCAGCATTGGCATTGCCGTTTGTGGGCGCGCTTGATTTTCCCCGCCTCTCTCCCGGATGGGCTGACATGGTGGAGGTGTCAGATCTGCCGCGCCTTCCCCCGCATCTCCGGCGCGGCTCTCGGAGGCATCTGCAAGCTGTGTCTCTCATGCTTATTCGTACCCGACGACTGCGAGAGGGGAGGGGCGGACGAAGCTAGTGCCGGGCGGGATGGGCAACTCTTCCTTTGTCGTGTCCAAAATAGCATCTTCTCAGCTTTCAGCTGAACACGGCAATTGACAACATCAGAGACACTTGACGTTGAAAGTCAGACATGCATGGGACGGTTTAGCCCTTGCTTCAGCTAAGCTTTCTGCTGTTGAGCAAGGGACGAAATATGGCCCCCAACACATCTCGACGAGAACTGGTGAGCTGGGCGGGGTTCGTCTAGGAGCTTAGCGCGGACGCCAAGCATCGTACCACTTCAGGTAACGTTGCGGTGGGGGATGGAGGTACAAACAGAATTGGTATTAGAAGGTAGAAAGATCAAGTTCTTGTCGGGTATATTCACGTTCCGTCGTCCCAGTTGCGCCGATTGCGCCAGCATTCCCAAATCCCTTTGCAAAGCCTTTTCCCAACACGAACGAACACACGAACGGTCCTCTCGGGTCCCTCATCGCGGGGGGTATCTTACATGTAAATCTCATAATCCACAAGGCCTCCCGCAGCCATCACAATGTGTAAAAAAGAAATCGTACTGCATACATCTCACACGCCCACTTGGGCGATGGGTATTCAAGAAAAGTTGGGAGAGCCAAAGGTCGGCATGGTGGAACCTTCTTTCTTGCGCTCTCTCTTTGCGTAAATCAGACCGCAGACGTTGCAAAGGGTGCTGGGGCCGTCCGGGCCGGGCCGCCACTCGGGGGTATCGACACGGTGACACTTGTGGCAGGAGAACTCGACCTTGCGGCGGTTCTTGGTGCGGCCGGCGGTGCTCGCGTAGTCGGGCATGCCCATGCCGGCCTGGCTGGTGGAAGGACCCATTGCGCCGAATTGTTCATCCACGCTCTTTCGCTTGTGGTGGCCCGGGTCGTCCTTCCGGAGGGCCATGATCTGGCTGATGTCGCGAGCGATGCCATGTGACAGCCTGGTCATGGCGCGTATGTCGCTGTCGCTGGGCAGAGCCTGGTCGTTGGTGGTGTCATAACCACCGTCGGGGCCGGGGCCATTGTAGCCGGCGAAGTTTTCCGTCAGGCGAAGCAGCTGCTTTGCGCCATGGCGAATCTGTAGAATGATTGAATTGTCAGGATGGAGTTGATGGATTGATGATAGATGGGGACGTTGTAGGATGATGGTGGAAGTGGAGAGGGTAGATAAGGATGATAAGCAGATAAGGCAGCAGTACAGGAAGCAGAAAGGACTCACGCGTTGATGGCTCTCGCCCTGCTTCAGGTGATTGAAGGAGAGGCGAGGAGGGGTGGCAGAGTCTGCTTTTCCATCGCTACTGAGGTCGCCGCGAGAGCCGGATGCCACCGATGATGAGCTGGGTTTGGGTTTTTGGACGGCGGCGGCATCGCGGCGTCTGCGCGACGACTCAGATCTCGAGGGTGAAGCGGATCGTGGACTGTTGGGGCCGGAAGGCATCAATCGAGCCGGGGGCCCACGGGCGGGTCGAAGACAGAGGCTTCGCACGTGGGGCCGCACGGTGATGGCGTGGGACGGAATTTTGAAGAATTGGATGGGGGATGTGATGGGAAAGTCGATCGAAATGTCTGTATCTGATCCGGGGGCGGCCAGGCCCGGCTTCGTCGCGGGGGGTGGGCTGCGCAGCACTGCGACCGCGCGCGGTGCGGTGCGGTGCGGTGCAGTGGGCGGAGCGAAACGATTGATCGAACGGCGGCAGCAGATCAGAGGTCGGACGGCGATAGCGCCGGAGGATAAGTGAAGTAAACGAATAGAGTGATGCAGCGGCCCTCGGCGGTTCTCTTGGGGTGCTGCACAGGCGCACACGGTGGCCAGGGATTGAATGCGGCCGGTGGAGGGTGAGTGGGAGTGGTGCTCGATCTTCGGACGTGAAGCAGGAGATCGAGATCGAGGTTTCTTCGAGCGAGCACTCTTTTCTTTAAACGGGCTGGGAACGGGAAAGGGAAAGTACCTGAACTCTGTGCGTGGCAGGAGGGGGAGGGGCGAGGGGTAGGGGAAGGGGGCGATTTCCTGCCTGTTCTTTGCTTTGCCAAAATGACGGACATGGCGGCAGGTGCCAGGGAAGGGACCGGCCGGGCCGCGAAAGCCAGGAAGGACCTGTCCACTTACTCAGGCCGGTAATTGCCTCTGTTAGAGCCAGCCATGAAGAAATGCAACAGCTGCAGCCAAAATGCAGGCAGAAAGGGAAGCAACGGCACACGCAGGTCCAGAGGCCACTATCAGGAGGCAGGAGCTACGGGCATCCATGAATCCCACTTGCCCATGGCAGGGTGGCAGGGCAGGCACGGGAAATGCGAACATCAGCACAGAAGCGGGGAGCGGCGTGCTCTGGACCCTGAAAACTGTGAACTGTGGGAAGGCACCACAGAAAGCCACAGGTGGCGACACCCCCAACCGTCCAATCGTGTCTCTGACTGAAGCCAACGGGACCCGTCGGCTTCCCGCCAGTGGAGCGAATCCTCCTTCAGAGTCACGTTTTTCTGCAGGTTCGGGCAGTTGCAGGTGGCCCGGAGCTTATGTAACCACGAGCTAGCGCCCTTCGCTTGAGACCCTGATTCTCCGCTTCAGGCTAAGCCAAGCCCCGCCCAAGCAGCCCAAGGCAAGATAACGGCTAACCGGCGGGGATGCTCCTTCTCTCGACGGCTGCCATTGGCGGAGCGAATTCCGGAGGAAAGGCTCCACCTGCTGCTTCCCGTCTTTTCATTCCCCTATGCTGTTTCCCGTTTGTCAACTTCACCTGATTGTGGCTGTAGCAATTGCATGTTTTGTTGTTGCTGTTTGTCACCGGCAAATGCCAAATGTGATACTCGCAGCTGGACGAGTCTTGGTGACTCGCAACCAGCCTCAGAAAAGACGTGGCCCTTCAGCCCGAGCCACGACACTATCACGTTGCGCTACGGCAATTTCCGCTGGCGCTATCAGAAGTTAAATTCCTCTTTTCTTTGCAATTGCAATCTCTCCTCGAGGAGCATTATTCGGCAATGCTCTATGCCAGCTAGGAAACACAATGTTCAGCACTTCATCTAAACCAATATGTATTATGCAATGTAACTACTTTTGACAATGAATTATATCCACTTCTAACATCTCCTCGTGTCACTCTACAACTCGTCCCGTCCCCAAGTGCTGTACCACCCGCCCTTCCTCTCACAACCCCACGACTCCCTCTTCGCCGGATCGCCGCCCTTGAACTTCGCGGCCGCCGGGTACGCACACAAAGGCCTCGTCGGCGCCTCGCTCTCGTTGCCCCCGCTCAGCCTAAACCCGTCCAGCACCTCGGGAAACGCCCCTTCCTCCACCCACGCCCGCAGCGTCTCCAGCCCCTTGAGCGGGTAAAACGTCCCGTTGAGCCCGTAGCAGTGATACACCCCCGGCGCCTCAAAGTGCCGGTAGTACCGCCCCGCCCGGCCGTCCCTCTTGAGCACCTTGTCGTAGTAGTCCCGCGACGTCCGCATCGTCACGCACTCGTCCGCCAGCCCGTGCCAGCTGATCATCTTGCCCCCGCGCCGCTTGAACCCGCTCAGGTCCGGGTCGTTCGCCCCGATCAGCGCCTCGTACTCCCGCCGGCTCTGCGCGTACGCCGCCTCCAGCTCCGCGTAGTCCATCCCCGCCACGTCGTACCCCGGGTCCTTGTGCACCAGGTTCCGGATCCACTCCACCGACATCCGGAACGGGTGCCCCGTACACGGCGCCCCCGGCACGCTGCAGTTCACGTTTCCGAGCCCGAACCGCCCCGTGAACGGCGCCCCGATCGGGTATCCCTTCTCCAGCCACAGCGGCTTCCCGTCCTCGTCGTGCGGCCCCCTCCAAATCTCCCGCGCAATCTCCGCCGCCGCCGCCGACATCTCCATCACCCTCCCACCACCACAGTCCAGCTCCCGCCCAACCACGCTCGCCGGGTCAAAGTCGCACTTGTCCGGGTCCGCAATCACATTATCCTTCACCCCGTCGATCTCATCGCACGCCTCCACCGCGAATTGCGTCATCAGCACCATCTCGCACACGTGCGGGTACACGCCCATCCGGTTCATCACGAACTGCGGCCAGTACGTGCTCACGATCAGGCTCGGCTGGTTGACCGCCGGCGCGCCCGACAGGATCCCGTCGTAGTCCGCCGGGTACCGCTGCGCCTCGATGATGCCCTGCCGCCCGCCCGTCGAGCAGCCCGCCCAGTACGCGTACGCGGGCGCCCGGCCGTAGTATCTGGTGGTGACCGCTTTGGCGATCACCGTCATGTCGTGCACCGCGACGTGCGCGTAGTTCTCCAGCAGCCGCGAGTTGACCGTCCCGTCGGCGTTCAGCGCCCACGGCGCCTCTTCCCAGCTCGTGGTGTCGTGCCCCGCATCCGTCGCGGCGGCTACGCATTCCAGTCAGCCCTCAGCATTCCTCGCGAACCAAACCACGTGCAAACCGCAGAGACACTCCCAAACTCATAGGAATGAAAAGCGAACATCCAGATAAGAAAAGAGACTCACCCGCATACCCCTGCGCGACCCTCACCCCAAACGCCTCGCTGCCAAACTGCCCCGCCGAGTACCCTCCCCCGCCGACCCCGACAAACCTCCCGTTCCAACTACCTGTCCCTTCACCAGCACCAGCCAGTGGCAGCCACACCTGCACCCGCGTCAGGTCCTCGAACCCCGCGTGGACGTACTCGACCGTGACGTTGCAGAAGCTGACGCCCGAACTCGGGATGGCTGCGCGGCCCTCGGGCGACGTGGGCGTGAAGCGCAGCCCACGGACGGGTGTCGCGAGGACCCTCACCAGGACAGCGTCCGGGAGGGGATGCTGCGGGAGGGCGAACGTTTCTGGGGCGCATCGTTCTGTTGCTGTTGCTGTCGTGGATAACGCCGAAAGCGCTGCGAGGAGGGCTGATATCCTCCAAGGCTTCATTTTCGCGGCAATGAGAGATGCAGATCCGCTTCCTTGGGATTTCCTGGACTCTTCTGTTTCTGTAATTGGATCTCCTCTCTTTTCATTCAATTAGGCCGGGTTTCCCGGGGAGGCGACAGTCCCCTCACACTGGTGTGTACAAAGGCGGCGGTGCTCAGACGCTTCTTGGCCTGTGACAAAACGCGACGTCTTCTTTCGGCTTTGATGCGTCGCGGAAAAAACATCAGGCTCAGACGAATACCACGGGTTCGGGGATATCGAGGATCCCGTTTTCCCGCATGAAGTTTCCCTCCCAATGTTCGCAGCAAAGAGGGTCGCCTGCCTTGATAAATATTTAGTGGCAAAGGCGAGTGGTTGAAAATGAGATGGACTCGTCGTTTATTAGAGCCGGAAGGCGAACGGCATAGAGGAGTGTTGGCAATGCAGCTATGCGGGTGTTAGACTGCCTTTTAGCACCATCTTGATGTCGGATGCGTGTCGCTGGAAAAGCTAACCCCACATGGGTCACATGCGGAGGAGGCATGCACCCACGCCGGCGCGATATGCTAGCAGAGGCTTGATGCGAGGACACGTCAACAAGGCTAGCTAGAACATGCGACTGCTGCAAAATGTGTCGTTGCCTTCTTTCTTTTCTCGCCTCGATATGCAAACGGGGCGATACGGGATCCCGAGATCTCGAGATGCGTGTGTGGGGCGGCGGCCCGCGGTCCAGCCATCCCCGCCCACTCCGTTCCTCGCCAAGAGAGGCGGTAATGCAAGTCTCGGCTGGCTTCTGCACTATGCCGCGGTCTCGTGTAACTGCGTTGTCATGCTTGAAAGCCACGCTGATGTGAGAAGAGAGGGCATCGACAAAAGGTCCAGGGGCATGGCTTGGAAGGCGATGGAGAACGGGAAGAAGGAGTTGAATGTGGTCCGAGGCGGGAGGACCGAGAAAGGCCGTCGTTGGGATAGAGTAGGTATTAGTCACTGGGCTATGACTTTGGAGGATTTCTTCGGTGGCTTTGGCTTCGGATTTCAACTGTCAACCCAGATCCTTCCGCACATCCTGTGAAATTTGAGCCACGGTGGCTTTGGTGACTATGGAGCGGTTCTTTGACATACCAGGGCATGAAAACAGCGGAGAATTCGACGACGGATTCAATCATCAACATTTGGACAGTGTGTATCCACACTCACGACGCCTACCAAGTCACCTGTTGATGAATACCACGGACTCCGAAGTAGGGAACACGAAATCTGAGATGCATGTAACCAGACGACGAGGCATCGTAACCGTGCACTTCAAGCCATCACCAGGAAGGTCTTCCATGGCTTGCAACACCTAGCATCGGCCCTGCAGCGAGAACCGAGACCATTAAGTACTCCAGCAAAGCCAAGTCCTCTCATAATCAATTCCAGTCATCATCACCGAATTCCATACCGGAAGCCGGAGTCAGCGGTGGAACCCGAGCAAGGAACACACACTATTAGTGCCACTTTCGAAATTCAACAGCCAGATCTAGAATTCCCTTGGCACTCTTACCCAGTGGAACCTCCAATTTACCGCCCGAATCTGCCGAACGGGTTGCACCTTCGCTGTCCTGGTCTCTCGTTCAGCCTCCAAGCCTCGAAAATTGCTGAGCGAGGTTTGATCATCTAAACTCTGAAGGGCAGCTTTCAAGAAGAAAAGACCACGGCCAAGGCCAAAGCCACGCAGCCAAGCTGTGGCGAAGCCTGCCACGGGGAAAACGGACGGTGGTGGTGGTGGTGGGCAGCTGCCAAGATCCATTTTGCCTTTCGGGCTTGTTCATCTTGACTTTTTCTTGGTTCGAGATGGGTGACGACGTTATCCAGTCGTCTGGCACAAGACATGCATATTCTCCGACAACCAAGTCACACACACCACCACCAAAGTAGGAGAAGAGAGAAAAAGGCCCCCCCTTCCACCCCCACGTGTTTCCAACCACAAGCCCGGTTTTTAAACAATAAGGCATGTGGATTGCGAAATCAGTTTGAAAGCGCCGCACATACACACACGCATGTGTCCCGACGAGACAGCAAGCGGCGTCTGCGTTGGTACAGTAGGCCGTCTAATAAATGTCCCCGTGTCGCCGGGTTGTGGGATTATGGGCAGATGCGCCAGGGCTCAGGGGGGGGCAAGACGTCCACTAAGCGTGCTGTAAAGTAGGGGTTCATGCGACCTTTTTACCTGCAGGTCCTCCTTGTTTCAGGAGGCTGAAACGGGTCGTTGGGTGCGCTGGTGGTGAGATCCCCCCACCGAGCTGATGTGCTTCCGCCACAGGACTCGCGGCAGGACCACGCGGTTTTGTGACATTCTGAAGTGATGCCGATGGGAGCGCGAAGCCAGGTATGTCTGGTGATTTTTTAAGGCTTGTGAAGAGGATAGGACGGGCGTGAGGTGGGATGTTGGACTGGATGAAAGCGGCGGCAGCAACATATCGCACTGCGCATCACAGACTAATCAACACGGCATATGCAACTGACGAACCACACTGCCGGGCCCTCGCATAGTTCAACCCTCAAAAACCAAAAAGAATCCAGAGTATCTTTTATGATTTCCATCATCAGCCGAGTCGTTCGCAGATCCGTAAATCGGCCGCGTCGACTTGCTTCAAAACTCGTCGTCGTATGTGGCGGTGTACCGTACGGTAACAGAAACCGCCCGCCCAAACCCATCCAATTGCGCACCCCAGTCGGGTCCAGCCCGTTTTAAGGAACGCGGCCCCGAAACCACACCTTTTTTTTTCTTTTACCTTACTCAATGGATACCGGGACCCAGGAACCCAGACCACATCCAAAAAGTTGCGGAACGGGGGGCTCTAATTGGTGATTTGCCCAGGGCCACACAACTACCTATCTCCCCGTTCGTCGTCTTTGGGCAAAAGCCAAGATAACGTGGGACCTTGCATGAGCAGCCCCCTACTGAAACCCGAAATGAGATGACATGAGCCCATTCCCAAGCCCACGCGTGTCGAAGACGGCCACCCCAACGGCAGTTTTGAGCGAACCCAGACGCGCGCTTCATGCTAGGGGAGGGGGAAGGGGGTGGTTCCTTGACCTTGCCTTGCCTTACCTTTCCTCGACAGCAAATCCCCCGGGACGCTGAGGCGGACGGCGCGGTGGTCCCCACGATAGGGTGATTGCGCAGTTCATTTGTTGCGACGGGGCGGAGACCTCGGGGGGAGACAGACAGACACAGGGGTGATGGCGGAATCGGGGGGGCCCAATTTCGATGGTTCCCCAAGACTTGCTTCTGTGGTTTTTTTATATGTATGGATGCCGCGCTGCTGCTCTCCCGTGTAAGTCGAGGCGGCTCTTGATCTGTTTTTAGTGCTGTCCACGGAGGAACAAAACGCCAACCCATTATTTCTTGATCCCGGTGATCGACATTACATACCCGACCAGTTCTTTTCTTGTCCATCGTTGAACAGGATTATTACGTTTTCTTCTTCTCACAAGCCGCCATGCCCGTCATCGATGCGAGGCTCCTCCAGGAGGGAGCTGTTGAGGTTGGGACGATGTTGATGAAGAGGAGTGTTGATCACACGGTGCTGGAGACGTTAGCAGTTGGTAAGTCGACGTGACACCAGACTCTGTCAGGTCTTCCATGATGTAGACTAACACGATGACAGCTGCGACATGTATCTTTGGGGTTGGGGGCTTCATCTACTGGATCAACAGGAAATGAAGAACCACAGCGACGGTCGATGTAAGTCCGACACAACCATCTCACATCTCACCTAGCCCGATGTCTAACAACGCTCCATCAGGGTACAGATAATGGACATCGACACAAGTTCACTCCACTCAACACCCGACCTCACACGAAGCTGCACTGCAGGTTCGACGCAGTACAGGTTCGACGACTCTACGACGCCAGGTGCAGGACACCAAACCACCGTAATACAATGGCCCATCATGGTCTCACGCCTTCCGCAGGCACACAGCCTTTGCACCCATAATATCCTGCTCGGCTTCACATATTAGCGACAAGCGTCTGCTTCATAGATTGCATGGAGAAGCGAGGACGGACACATCGGCGTATGAGCGTTTGCGTGTAATAGACAAAAGACAGCCGCCAGCCAGCATAATTTGATACCCTCCCAAAAAACCACAAACCGTGGTGAGAACTACTTTCCATACACATACACTCAAGCAACTAGGAAAACAACAGCTCAACTCCCCGCATTGTGAATCATCAACTGTGTTTATAGTCCAAGCTAGGTGAACTCTCCCGTTGGCCGGGGGTTGCTTGTGCGAATCAGGAACCGGTCTAACTCGTCAAGGCAACTAAGTAGGCACGACGTGGAAAAGGTATGTGGTTTAGTCATGATGAGGGGATTGCCTGACTAAGGTCCTTGTCATGGGTGGCATGCCGAACGACGGCCGCGATCCCAAAAATATCGCCGAAACGAAACCGGATCTGTGTTCCATCGGCCGCCAGAACCAGACACTGCGGCGTAGGGTTGCGGCCTGCTCGGAAACAAATCGTGACAGCTGCGGGCGCGGCGATCGTCGCTGATGCCGTGGACAAGGGATCTGCGCAGAGAGTTTGAGGCTCGTTCTGGGGGCGACGACACAGAAAGTTGCTACATGCGTGACATGCCGAACCTCAACGGGAGGTTTGCTGGCCTTTTGGCCGAGCAGTCTCGGTAATGAGCCGGTAGACGATCGTCGCTCGCAGCTGCTGGAGCACGAACATTTCCCTTAGGAAGGACAAGTCCTCGAGTCGCACAGTAGCTTGGGAATACCTGCGCTAATACGAGATTCACGAGTTTCACTACTTGTTTCTGGTATGAAGTCGCAGATTGTATATGCCCCTCGTATAGTTTGCAGGTCGCGCATTGTCTTGCATTTTCCTCGGTCAGAAAGGTGACCCCACAATGTTCTATGGCACTAAAGTCTCTCATGACATCCGGGTATAGCTGTGAACATTCAATCCAGGAAATCACGAATTGCACGCGTCAGGATGCAGTCGTAGTTATTCCACCGCGATGTGATTCCAACGTCAAGAGCTCTTGGAAAGAAATAAGCTTATTAGCGCTGTTTACCTAGGCCTATGGCGTCTTTGCTGATGACCATCTCGTTTCAGGTGAATTCGAATTAATCTGGGCGTTTGCGACTAGGCAAAGCCAATTCGTATTAAACAAAACATCGGATCAGCCACAAACGGCTAATGCGCGAACGGTTCATTGCGCTAAGACAGTTGCCCCTTTTCTTCATCGATCTGCTAGTCCGGAAACTTCCTAGACGCATGTCTATTTTCATGGCAAGTCTGGGGATGTCTGTCAACAGTCATTCAGTCACTCGGATGGGGTTGGCAGGTGCGCAGACGTGATGTGAGCATCAATGGCAGCTGTCACGCATCATGCACGAGTATCTGAGCAGCTCAACACCTGATCATGGCCAGAAGATCCAACTACAATTGCTAATGCTATGGGCAGTCCTTGAATAAGCTACAAGATGGTCTGAAGACCAAAGCAACGATACATACACAAGAATGACAATAGGAAGCTTTCCATAGGTTGGTGCAAGCCACCCACGGTTCTCGACGACGCCCCGCAGACTACGAGGCCACGGTAGCTAGCAGCCACGAGCCCGATCGAGTTTCACGTATTACCCAAAAGGCGAGGCTGAGCAAGATCGCATCCGATACCCGGGATTCCAGGATTGCGTCCGGCTCAATGTAGCCGTAGTGCAACTAGTCGACCACCACACCGGCGCCATGGTAAAGACCGGCGTCAATGTGCTTCAGGACCTTTTGAAGCAATCCGATGTTAGCACCGGTTCACGGCTCTCCAGCTCAATTTTGAGGAGACGGAGCGGTTTCGCATCGTGCGATCGGGTCTGGAAGGTGAAGCCCTTCGAACTACAACTTAGCATATAAGGCACCAGCAACTCCCGCAATCATGAGTCTTGGTTCCCTTCAGATCACATCGGCTTCGAGCTTGCGTCTCTCTACATTCGTTCATAATACCCAAGAGAAGTTGTCTCTCTTACACCTTCGCTTTGAATCACACGTTCGTTTCTTAATAATCCGCCAGCTGGTCTCGCCGTCTCATCATGCGCGTTTCCATCCTCGCCGCTGCCCTCGTGGCAGCTCCCGTCTTGGGCTACCCCGGCATGAAGAACACCTTCGCCGAGATCGCGGCCCGCCAGGGCAGTTCCAACGGCGGCAAGTCGACCGAGATCATTGGCGATCTCGCGACGCTCGACGACTCGAAGCTCACGCCCGTTGGCAAGAACATCAAGCAGCTCCTGTCTGGTGCCGGCAATGCCGAGAGCGACGAGGCTTACCCTTCCGGCAAGAAGAGATCCGTCCCTATCCATCCCAGAGACTACGGTTACGGAGGCGGTGGCGGCGGCGGAGGTGGTGCGCCTTCTGGAGGTGGTGGTGGAGGCGGCGCTCCTCCTTCTGGTGGCGGCGGTTCCCCTCCTGCTCCCGGTGGTGCTCCACCTTCGGTCCCGGGAGGTGGGTCATATGGCGGCGCTCCTCCGGCCCCTGTAGGAGGCAAGCCGCCTGCTCCAGGCGGTGGTCCTTCTGCGCCTGGTGGCGTTTCTCCTCCGGCCCCAGCGGGAGGCAAGCCGTCTGCTCCAGGAGCCGGTAGTCCTCCTGCCTCCAACAACGGCGCGCTCCCGGCCAAAGACACACCAGCCTGCGCTGCCGACACCTGTTGCATCTGGAAGTACATCGCTGACGACCTCGCAACCACTTTCAGAGGTGAATCTGGCCGTTGCACCGACTTCGCTCGCGCAGCGATTCGCCTCGGTTTCCACGATGCTGCTGGTTGGTCCAAGGGAACCGGCAACCTCGGTGGCGCTGACGGCTCGATTGTGCTGTCCTCTTCTGAAGCCTCCCGCGTCGAGAACAAGGGCTTGGAAGAAATTATCGAGCAAACCAAGACATGGTATAACAAGTACAAGCAATACGGAATCAGCATGGCGGATCTCATTCAGTTCTCCGCAAACGCTGCTACTGTTGTGTGTCCCCTGGGTCCTCGCGTCAGGACCTTTATTGGAAGAAAGGATTCATCAGTTGCTGCTCCTCCCAACCTCCTTCCCGACGTCAACAGCCCAGCTGATGCCCTGATCGATCTTTTCAGCAACAAAACCATCAGCTCATATGGCCTTATTTCGCTCATTGGTGCGCACACGACCAGTCAACAGCGCTTTGTCGACCCTTCGCGTTCCGGCGATCCTCAGGACAGTACCCCTGGTGTGTGGGATGTCAAATTCTACTCCGAAACCATCGGCAACGCTCCTCCGCGAGTCTTCAAGTTCAACAGCGACGTTGCACTATCCAAGTACCCTAGCACCAGCGCCCAGTTTGCTGCATTCGCTGGTCCCGGTGGCCAAGCTGCGTGGAACGCGGTAAGTTCAGCTGCTGATACTTCTCTCATGAACAATCCTAACTGTGCATCAGGCGTACGCTCACGAATACGTTCGTCTTTCTCTTCTCGGTGTTTACAACATCAACGACTTGACGGAATGCACAAAATCACTCCCCGCACGCTGGGCTCCGTCCGGTTTCACCGCTTCCGACCAGGGCAACGTCGATACTTGGGTCGCCAGCAAGGGTCCCGTCCCCAACATTCCCGATGAGATTAGAGGAGGCAAGCCCATCGGACCTCCCCCGCGTCCATCAGGCCCCGGAGCATCAGGCAACAGTCCTGCTCCTCCTACGCCGAAGGGAGGTGCTCCTGGCGGGCAGTACGGAAACGGTCCGTCTTTCCCACCTAAAGGCAACGGTCCGGCCGCCCCGCCCAAGGGCAATGCACCCGGTGGACAGTACGGTGGGGGCGGTGCGCCCCCGAAGGACAACTCTCCCCCGGCAGGCAACGGCCCATCTGCTCCTCCGAAGGGCAAATCTCCCCCGGCCGGCAATGGTCCATCTGCCCCTCCCAAGGGTACCTCACCCGGCGGACAGTATGGCGGCGGCGGCGGTGGTGGTGGTGCACCGCCTAAGGGCAACTCTTCTCCCCCGTCCACGGGTGGTGGTGGCGGTGGTGGCTACGGTTACTAAATAACATGCTCCAGGAAGAAGGAGAGTCGTAGGAAAGGGACAAATGCAGCGCATTTATGCCCACAATCAAAACCTAGGATGAAAGTCTATTCATGAGGACAGAAAACAATGTCGCGAAGTTGTCAGGATTGGTGGTGCTGCTTGTAGAAAAGGTGGCTTGGCCGCGATGCGAATCAATTTAATATCTAATAGAAGATGATGCAACTGGGGTCTCCATTTCCACCATAAGGTTGACACGACTGCGTTCAAAGAAACTGGGTCAAATTTCGGTGGTAAAGTACAGTGAAGCATAGGCCTCAGATGTGTAGACGTTTTGCTGGTGCTTACGGTCTTGAGCATGGTGCCCTCAAAAAACGTGATGTTGTGAATGACCCTTACATAGTATCGATTCAGTTCAGTTGGTGGGCTATGCTAGGGCGCTACGCAACGTAAGCGGAACCACCAATCATCTGGATGCCAATTCTCAGTTGCTCGAAATGCTGGAGCCTGGGGCTCGTACTGCTAGAAAACCCATGAAGTGGTGCTGCTTTCCACGTCGGGGTTGAAATCAGTCCATTCAAATGCGTCCGAAACAGCGCAGACGGGTTACATCATCATGGATATCTTACCCATCATTGAAAAGTCACATGTGCGACTCTTCTACGAAAGGCCTTTGAAACGACTCGACGACATCCCCGACGGGATGACGAACCCAGTCTATCAACTCACCAATGGCCTCGAGGATCGCCTCGTTCAAGATCCGTTGCGACACGACGACGCATGCTGTGACAATCCAACATGTCCCGCCGTTGACACCGAGGACGACAGAATCTCTGGATCTCGGTACTCTTGCCTGGACTGCGTCCCGGAACAAATCGACTTCTGCTCAAAATGTGTTTTGCTGCCTGGTCAGGAAATCGACCACAGCCAAAGCCATCGATTAGTTCAACTCTTGCCGACAATCTGTGTGGTTTGTGAAGGGTTGGTACCACTGGAAATACATCCTGGCGACAACTTCCGGGGTCCATACAGAGAGTACTCGGCATCAGGCGCGACTCTCAAGCGGGTGGCGGAAGCTAGGGCCTGTGGGTTCTGCTCGTTTGTGTGGACCGCCCTGCTACAACATCCCTTGGACGACATTCAGTGGCCTTCGGACGAAGATACAAGAGTAAACATTCGGGTGAGACAGCCGTGGTCAAGTTGGTTGGAAATCGCAGTCGTTGTGGACGTTGGTGCAGAGGAAAGCGACTTTGAGCTTCAAGGTGAACAGTTCACCAGGAAAAGCCAGAATGTTGGCAACATGGAACGAGAGCTGCAGGTCGGGCCGCCAATGGGTAAGTTCTATCTTGACATGAGAAGTGCTGCCAAATTGACTGATAACTTGACCAAGAATGGTCTCATCAGATGGGCATCAACCCCCTCAATTCAGATGAGCAGAGATTCAAACCCGCGAGCCTTGCAAAGGTCCAACCTAGTTCAGGTTCAGATGAGGCGCTGCTTCTGGCAAAGAAGTGGCTAGATAACTGCCGCGAACGGCATACAACGTGCAACATACCTGGGCCAGCTCTCTTGCCAACACGAGTAATCGACCTTCATGGGCCTGATCAAGACCGAGTTTTCCTCCGAGAAGCCCAAGATGAGAGCGGTGAGTACGCGGCTCTCAGCTATTGCTGGGGTTCCGGGGCACCTGGACTCATTACCACGACAAAGAATTACCACTCTCATCTTGACGGCATCAAAATTCAAAGCCTGCCGAAGACAATCCGAGATGCAATTCATGCAGCTAAGAAACTCGATCTACGGTATCTTTGAGTAGACCGTCTCTGTATCATACAGGACTCTGCGGAAGACTGGGCCCATGAAGCGGCGCTCATGTGTGCTGTCTACTCTGGTGCTACTCTCACTCTCAGTGCTGATGCAAGCAACTCTGCAACCCAGGGTCTCTTCCAAATTGATCAAGCGCTGTCGAAGCTTGATTATCGTACCTGCAGCGACTCCGACGGAGATGTCACTCCGATGGTGCTCATCAAACCCTAACCTCACTCCACGGTGTCGAGTCGTTCGCTGGACTTGAGCCAGCCCATCGATTCGAGAGGGTGGATGATGCAGGAAAGACTGATGAGCCGACGCGTGCTGCATTTCACTAGTGACGAAATGGCATGGGAGTGCGATACCCTTACGGAGTGTGAGTGCCGTCGGGAGTCTGGTCCATCCAAACGGGAACTATCGCTGGGGCGTGAACATGACATGCAAAGCATTTATGACACGTGGCGTCTTGTTGTTCGGGCGTACGCAAAGCGATCGTTAGCACATGAGTCGGATAAAATGTCGGCTCTTCGAGGCCTCGTGGATAAAATCCAACGTTTTATGGCTCAAGCTTCAGACGCTGGTCCGGACGAGTACCTCGCCGGACTCTGGAGAGGAGACTTGGTGGCTCAGCTGGCGTGGAAGCCCCCATCACCATCAGATCTGGAAGCTTTCATGAAAGCTACTAATCGAAGAAACGTTGACCACATAGGAGATACAAGCACGGAAGACATGGAGGCCTGGATGGCCGTGCTGAAGGAGCGCAACAGGCAAGGAGACTGGCATGAGTCCAGGGGATATGTCGCTCCGACTTGGAGTTGGGCACACTTGAGAGGACCGATTTCCTACCTCACCTGTCTTCCGAGCACACCATTCGTATCTTATGCCAACGTCATAGATGCTCAAACGGTGCCTGTTAGCCCAGACGAACCGACTGGTCAACTGTTGTCTGGATCTATTACCTTACATGGTCACATGGTGGGCGGACTAGACTTCGACTCTGCGCAAGGCATATACGAAGATGGAACGGTCCAGGATATCTGCTTTTTATCTCTAGAGAAGCATGGCTATCGCTGGTCTATCGAGTTTGAGCCTGACGACGTTGCCGGACTAACTAGGAGACGCGGCTGCAACTTGACTAACGTCTTCGTGTTTCTTCTTGGAACAAAAGACTTCAAACTGGATGATGGGGAGGAGGGTGTTGTCATTGGCGTGAGCAAGCCCACGGAAATATCCAGACGCAACCAAGAAGCCGAGGTAGACATGTTGGAAGCCTGGGTTCAAGCTTTGAATATCGCGAGGTCAATTCCTCATGTGCTCTCCGATGTGTTCTGTCGGGATATAGACTTTGCACGGTGGTCCTCGTATCTAGTCTTGGTTGAGTCGCTAGAGGCAAAAGGCAAATATGAGCGGGTTGGGTGTTTTGATGTATGGGGCCGGAAAGACAAAGAAGTTCTTGAGTCACTCTTCGCTGATTCAACGACTGGTCAAATAACAATCGTCTGACTTTACTTGAACTCAAGAAATGTCTCGAATGCACAGGATATCTCATACAAGATAACATAGGGAAGCATTGCCTCGAGTAAGCGTAGATAATCGCATCTTGGGTGCAAGCCGTCGAGAATGTCGTAGTGAACTTCGTCTGCTACTTCCTCAGTGCGACTTCTCGAATTTCCCGAAATCCACAGCGAATGGTCAGTATTATTATAGATCTTCATGAAGGTACAGGCGAATGATAGAGGCTAAAGCTGAAAAATGCACAACAAGCGCTGGCAGCTAGATGTTATTCCAAGACTGCGTCAAACTCGATCTCAACAACGAGGGCTTGATAAACAAACAGCATTCGACTTCTGCATATGATTCCTCCAGAATCATGGTACGAAGCACGTGACAATCTTAAAATATTATCTCCAAACGAACACGACGAATGTTACCATGGCAAAGCCCTGTGTACCGTAATGGAAGGACTCGTGTATGACTCTGAGGGATATAATGTGATTGAATTTTCGGAGAATGTTTCAAATGAACTGTTTGCGAGAATATCGGGATTCTTCTTCGAACGCAAACGACATCCGAGCATGTTTCGGTGGATCGGAGCCAAGCAATGCTCATCGCAACTCTTTGGCGCAAACGAAGGCCCTTGGCAAAATGCTAGAAACCATCTGATATCCCGCCGGCTGCGCCTTGAGCGCGGGTTCCAAGACGTCGGGTAAAATACTTCTTCTTGCATCTCAATGACGGTATCGTCGACTTGAAGTCAAGGAGAACGTCAACATTTGCTCCTGGGGTCCTCCTCGCTATCGCGTTCGCTACAGGTCGTAGCCGGCGTTCGGACCAGATCACGCCACAACTTCAAGCCGGGCTGCCACATTTGAAAGACTTACGCCAGATCGCATACAGGTTGAATTAGCATTAGATCTCTTAATACCCCTGGTAAACCATGCGACTTCCCAAGAGCCTCTTCCCTACCGAGCAGGCCCGATCTCGTCATCCTCGAATAGCTGGAGACCGGAGACGAGACCACGGATGAATTTTCCGATTTCCCAGAACACATAGATCTTGCTGCCGCACGGAGTTTGTGGGACGAATGGCCCCGCCGACGGGCTCGAACGGCGATGTGCCGCCCTTCCAACGGCCCGTGTTGGGAGAGTGGTCTGACGATGAGGTGTGCTTTGGTTCGTCTGGAATGGAAGTGCAGACACAACTGTAGGAGCAGCTCACTTAGGCATTCTATCGGCGCCCACAGGAAGCATCTTTGAACGATAACGCAGCTTCACTGTTCAAAGCTATTGCTTCGCGAAAGCGAAACCGGAGGTGGCTCGTATCCGTTTAATTTTTCGCACCTTGTGAAAGCCGGAATTTCTAACCCAGCAACGCTACGGATGCATCCAAATAGCTGTTCGAAACCGATTGAATATCACCAATTGCCTGCGGTAAGAAAATGAACACGTTAATCAAATCCGGAAAACCAAGTTACCCTCTTCCCGCCGCCGTAATGCTGCCAGCAGCAACGTTGCACAGCCACAACCCACGAGCTGCCGACCCCTTTCAGTCAGAATCTAATCACAGTTTGGACAGCCTCGGAGCCCTGCAGCTAATGAACGGCCGAAACGCAAGCTGGTTCGGGGGATGATGGGATGAAACTATCGACCAAGCCGGCTAGCCCAAGGTGGACTAGGTATTGCAGGACGTGCTATCGCCGACGGCGAAAGCCTGGACACTGCAGAATGCAGACTTCATCGTTCTGGGTGAAGATGCTAAATTTATGTCTTGATGCAGCTGTCAGAAACTGCATGGTGTATGAAAAGCCCAGCCAATGCGAGTGCGAATGTCGGAATATGTAGACGTCACATTTGGTGCGTGGTGATTGCGTTGAAACTAACGGCGATTTGGCGATGTCTTCACGGATGAGTAGGCACGTTTGGTGGGTATGCGCTCGTCAATTATATCAATTATCCTAACCGCAAAGTGGTCCATTAAATCATGTAACAATCGTGACCGTCGAACTCGAGATCGTAAGCTCACATTAGCCGTCAACCCAGCGCCGTTTGCTGAGTGGTATCTCGTCTAGCGCCCTTGAAATTCAACCCAAATGCCATCCAAAATGCTAAACCCGGGCAAAAGAAAACTGATTAAACTTCGTTGACAAAGAACCGCGCCTGGTTGATGCCGGATACGTCTGCGATGTACCGCAGCCTTCCTCTGAGGTATCGTCTCTGTCGTGCTGTTGCCCATTCGCTCTTCATGGCCATGGCCACCGGCCACATAACGATGAGCCCAGCCTCTCCTTTGAGAGGATCATCAGGCTTGGTGGTACCACAAGGAAACTGTGACACGATCACTCCGTACCCGTTCCAACTGCAGAAGTACGGAACTGCCCCAACAATATCCTCAACACGGGCGGTGGCTATCCGATTTAGCTCATCATACTCGTCATCGTCCTCGAACATTTCTTTCCCAGCCGAGGCGAGCCATGACGATGCTCGCATCATGGTCGTGATCAAATTGAGATGAGTGCACCAAGTGACGAGGTGCAACACGGCCATCGGAAGGTTGAAGAACTTGTACACCTGTCCCTCGAAGGTCGGCTCCGTATCGAGCTCTTCGTCGGTTCGATCGAATACGTATTCCGCCGTCTCGACCTTCCATGTAGGACTCGGATTGTTGTCGTTGATCTTGCGAAACTCTGCCTCCAACCGTCGTACCTTTACAACCAGCTCCATCATTTTCTCAATCGCCTCGGGACTCGGTGAGCTGGCCTTGGCAATGATGCCGTCGACAGCCTGCTGAATCTGACTGGCCATGAGACTGATGTCAACTGTCGGCTTGTTGCTCTGCTGAACGGCTTCGTTGTAAAGAAGCCACGAGTAACTGGACATCTCGGCTTCTTTGAATATGTTCGACACGGAGAGGCATTGGTTCCTCGTCATTGCAAAGAGTTCCTTCCCTTCAACTGTTTCGAGGCACTGCTGCCCGCGCATCTGCACAATACGTGCAGCGCCCTTGAGATGACTGATGTACTCTTTCATAGAGTCTTGGGACATCAATGTCTATTCAGATTGAGAAGTTAGTGACGTTCACTTAAGACACGCGGACAATCAATTACCTCATAGAATGCCAGCATAATTACGGCTCCCAACGTCTGGTCGCTTCTCATCTCCTTGGGGTCTGCGATGGCTTGCCCGACCGCCCTCAATGCCTTGATGTGATGCTCCTGAGCGCGCAGCAGTGCTGTACCTCTCATTCCCTTCGACTGCCTCATAGCTAATGCCGCCATGGATGTGGCCTTGAAAGCCTGCGAAAGGCATACCGATACCGTCCCGCTGCCTAGGAATCGTGGTAAGAAGGCGTAGTACCCGCGTGCCGTCGGTGTTAAGGGCACATTGACGAATTCAGACAAGAAAAGACATGAAGCTTGTTCATCCAACGAGTCCATCAACCCTCCTGGTACCTTCTCAAACACACTCATCAGGTCGCCTTGCTTGTCGCCTAATCTGAAGTTTGGCGTGGAACCTCTCCTTGTGGTAATGGCTGTCGTATCCAAGTACCAGTCATCTACTTCAACGCTCTTGATCGGTATTGATGGGTCGATAGCACTGCTGCTGTCGGAGCTCCCGGACCTCATCTTCTTGAGCTTGTCGGCCGACTTGCTCTGGTCGCGGACAACGGCGCCGTAGCCGGGACAGTGGCGTTTCGACTTGGTGCATCTTTGGCAAAATGGCTTCGCCTCGTCGCATTTCACTTTCCTTATCCTACACAGCTTGCACCCTCCGGAGGGCTTCCCTGTGTAAACCATTGTCGTCAAGATGCCGTTGTAGTATTGTGAGCTGCGGTCTGGTAATAAGGTGAAGAATTGTTGTTGCGTTTGGCAGAAACGAAACGAGAACGACGGGTTCCAGCGGGATGGTTAGTACTGGAATATGGGCTGAACACTCAAGATATTTGAAGGGCAGTCCCTGCCATTCAGTAGCTGACTCGAGCAAGCTTTCGAGCTTGTCGACCTCGAGGGGAGGGGTTATTAAGAGCCGGTGAAGGTCGGGAGGGCCTTGGCGAAAATCTAACATGACATGTAATGACACGCACCAAATCTGGGATCGAGTGCCCGTCATGCCATGCATGCCATACGTATTGGGGCTAAATTAGCAAGTAGGCAGTTTGTCTCCCTAATAGCTGTGCTCTTCTGTCGCAGGTAGGCCATTACGTGACGGGTAGTGTCCGTCCCGTCGGCTCGAGCACACGCGTCCGAGGACGACTAGATGCGCATGAGAATGTCGGTGCGGACGATCTTCCTCCGCAATTGGACGGAGTAGACGTGATGTTATTCATGATTTTCTGCTTACCTTTGCAGTCTCTTTCTAAATTTGTTCAAAACAGGCAAGAAATAATCGCGCAAAACTCTCATGTACGGCTGACGGCTGGCCTGCAGCGGAGATATTGGGGTTCGGATCCGGGCGGACAGGTCAACCAGGGACGACATCCAAGACATCAGTTCTTCAGGCTGGAAATATCATGACACACGCTGCAGATTGCTGATCCATCCGTGCACCCTGTCATCGTGTGACAGGACTAAGTCTATCTTGGGCCGCATGTGCTCTTGGACCTTTCCATTTTGTCGGTTTTCTTGCTAGAATAATGTTTCAGGGATAGAAAGATGCAGCTGAACCTCAGGCGGTCTTGGTGTCGACCTCCTCACCCCCGCTCGGCCGAGCGCCCACCGGGAAGTGGTCTGGTAGGTGTTTCGTTTCACCAAGGCAAGATGCGGATCCGAAAAATGCCCACAGCTCAAGCGAACTGTCATCCGTTTGAGGCAAACCTCATTTTCTTCTGCCTTTCTCGCTTATTGGAAAAGACGAACGTTGCTTGGCCACAGAGGAGAGAATTGGTGCTCCCAAGCGAAAGGTTGATGAGCCTTCTTGATGCATTTACTGATGCATGTGAAAGAGATGGGAAGCCCGTGCAATCTACCCGTGGCGCTGTGGCGTCTTCGTTGGAAACGGTTCCATGTCGTCTGATCTGGCTCGGAGAAGGGGTTTTTCAATTCGACCTGAGCGGATAAACCAGTCGGAATTCACCTGGCGGACTCTGTACCATGACTACAACATCCAAACGCGCCTTCCGGTAACGCCCTAGAGTTGCGAACCACGGAGAACGAAGTGACCACCAGAAAATGAAGTGCTTCGACTATTATTGGAACAGGTTCTAAGCATAGAGAATCGTCTTCTTCTTGATTCTACAGTTGTGTTTCTGAATGTGAATGGCCCCATCGGTTGCCGAGCGAGTTTTACACCTCTGCCCGAGGATGTGTAACATAATGCAAGTTGACGCGTTTTCTTTAGATCTCCGAGCCTCACATGCAACTAACATATCTTTGGACGCATGGAGATAGTTCCCATTTGCTGTTTTGTGCACTTTCTGTGTCGGCCAGAAGGGTTCCTTTGCACGAGAGTTAAACAGTCAACATTGAACCCAAAAGAATGGCGAGAGGCCTAAGCTGATGTATGTGAGAATGACTGTGATGAAATGAAGTCTCATCCGCAATGTCCGTCTCCTTAGGAGAGGGAGGTTTGCGCCGACGAAACAGACACTGTCCCAAACCCCATCCCTCATCAACACAAGCCCGAGAACCCCTTTTCATTGTCCCGCCCTATATTTTGGCCGACAAGTAGTAAGCCCAAAGTATGGAAGTTTGATCTTGTCTGGGGTTTGGGGTTCGAGAAACAAGGTGTCGGCTTTGGTTGGCAATTTCCTGTCGATAAATAGCTAGCGATTCCGATGCTTAAATGAATGTTGAGTAACATCAGAGTCCTTAGTCGTACGTCTCCCGCTACATCAAATGAAAAGACCGGAATCTGCATTCAAAGAACTTCAGTACATAGTAAGGAATTGGGCGTTGCAGTGTCCATATACCTCAATTGTGCTTCTTACTGGGGCCGGATGGAGGTATCTTCACTCCTTTAGGTCGAGCAACCCATTCAGGAGCTGAGCTATCCGTGCCAGCGGCAATTTCGTTCTTTATCTGAATTGTGACAAGAGTTATTACGGTCCCACAGACACACGTGATTAAGCAGGACATTGCTGGTCTTACCTCAAGGTCCCGCAAATAGGTGTTGCCCTCACTAACCACCATCGCCCGAGGGACCGCTTGGGCGATGGTACCTAGGAACAAGACAACGGCAACTTCAAATTTCATTTTGATATTTTGTCAATAGTAAGTGCAATATACAATGAGTCGATACTGGAGGAATGGGGATATGATGTCTGACGAAGCACCGGGGAGATCACGGCGACTTAAATGACACTAGCTGAATATTCTTATCATCAGGTAGGTGTACTTCGGACCGATCCAGCCTCGCATATGAACTCCTCCGACGACATCAGATCCATCAGGCGGGACTATTTGAGTATGCAGACAAGGATAAGCTTAAAAGCTGTGCTTAAGGGTGCCTATGAGCGTTCTAGGCCGCACACCAAAAGAACCACCGTACACGAGTATCGCATCCTACACTCCCATCGGTAGCCGGCAACTGGTCATAGTTTAGAGCCAACCTGTCAGACGCAGCCAAGTTGGATTGCCCCGAGACCCAAGCTTCTTGGAGGAGCTCGAAAGTTGATAAAACGCGCAATCCGCAGATCCAGGCCGTCCGCAATTCGTCCAGGCGATGGGATGCTTGAATCTTGAGTCATCCTTTGCTGGAAATACCGAGACCTAGCTTGTCAAGCAAATGGACCGTCATGAAAATTGGCAAGGCCTGCCGATGATGTTTCACGTTGTTGTTCACCGCTTGGAACACCTGGACAACATGCAATCGGTTATCACGATCACGATATCCTCATTTGAATTTGAACTCTTTCGCCGAGAATGTGGTCGTCAACAGTCTTACACTTCAAGAATAAGAATTATACCGACTATCTAGTCTGGCAGTCCATGCGTAGTATAAACATCGGATATGATGCAGAAAAACTCCCACCTCGTGCAACATCCCGCGGAGGTGCCAAGGATTTACCCAGGGGTCACGACACCAAGATCTAGCTGCCGGCAATAATTTCCATCACAGGTCCTATGGGGAGTTGTCTCCAAGGCTATCCTTTCGTGAGAGGAGCTCGGCCCGTCATCCAACAGAGTTCAGAGATGAATCGCCAGGGGTATCTCCAGACAGCCGTCGCCAACTTTAACCTGATAATGGCATGGATCCAACCTAGGCAATCAGTAATCTCGAAGCATAACTTCTTGCTGATTTTCAGGGTCTCGACGAAGATCCCCCATCCGAGTATGTTTCTGGGAGACGCTCCCGTTGAAGCTTTCCAACAAGTTTGGGACGGTCCGGGTCGTGTTGGGGCGATCCTCATAGCCGTGGCAGCCTCCACATTCATCTAGCCCCAACTCCATCGCAATATCATGCCGACACATCGAATTTGGCAATTAACGCGCCAGTGTCCACGGCTTCCCCGCGCGTGGCACGAAGCCTCGTTTTTCTCAAAATCCTGATATCCCACCGGAAGTAAATGCAGGTCCGAACATGTCCTGTATGAACCCCAGACGCAGAGACGCCAGGCCAGAAGTTTGCAGCTTCTAGTCGGCGCATAAGGTTTCCCGGGACCTGGGCTGGCCAAGGGGGAGTGGCGTGATGAGGCCAAACGAGATGGATATCCGCACTGACATAACACGTATCGGAAAGATCAGCCGTGCAACGCTGTTCGCCTGAGATGAGTGCTGCTCAGCCATCTGGAGATGATCTTCATGGTTGTTTCGTCGATCAGCCGTGATATAGCAGGAGAACTGCTTTGCTCTTGCCCCGGGTGCGACTTCTAATGAGTTAGGGCAATAGCATTGCCGCACCGTGACGGCATGGGTATTTATCAAGATTCGTCTGATCCTGGAGGCCAAGATGGCAGCGCTAACGTAACTGAATGGAGAAAGCCGACACTGTTAATCAGCAGATCCCGCCGGCCAGTATCTTTTGTTTTCCCCCTCGAACTTTGACTTTCGGTGTTTACCCACCCCAACGGTCGGTCTCCGCTGTTAAACTGGGCTACCGGACCGAAAGTTAGAGCCATCAGCCTGTGATATCCTTGAAGAACCCCCGCAAAGTGCCTGCATTGTCAGCGTCCCTCGGTCTTTCACTCCTTTGTCAGGACGTGGTGTCGCTTGTTGAGCCTTTTTGGCCCAAAAGACGTACAAAATGGTGAATCGTTTTTCTTGGAACCGTCTACTGCTCTTTGGGACACTGATCCCAGCGATTGTCCTTTTATGGCCGCGGGTATCTCCTCACATGTCTTCGGTACTGGCTATCCAGCCGCTGCCGAAGACCTACTCCATACGAATTCTGAGTTATGACCCTCTGATCATATACGTCGTAGGGTTCCTCTCATGGGCCGAGAGAAACCATCTGTTGCAATTGGGGTAGGTGACGCGAACATCAGTCGCCGGGTCATACATCTGATCACGTCTACAGGCAGCCTCTATTTGAACGGTCGGCGGTTTACGTAGACGCGGAGAACTCGAACCTATACGACTCGGACCGAACAAGCAGCACCGCATTCCTCCCGGACGAGGACTCCATCGTGCGGCGGATAATCAAGCGCGCGTCGGAAATCCAGGGGTACACGCCTGAGAACATGCATGAGTCTCTTCAACTGACTCGATACAGCGCTGGTCAGCGCTTCAACCCTCACCTGGATCCCCTTGACGACTACCACAACGGCTCAACGACACATCGGCTGACAACCATCTTCGCCATTGTAGAGGCTACTTGCGAGAAGTGCGGCACGCAGTTTCCGAACCTCAACATCAACTGGACTCTGGAGGATAAAAGCTGGTGTAATTATGTTGAGTGCGACAACAACGAAGCCCTGACTGTCAAAGCTGTGGCGGGGAATGCATTATTCTGGAAGAGCTGGGACAACTCTGGGAAGCTTGATGACAGAACCACTCATGCGGGACTTCCTCCAGAAGGAGGCATCAAGACGGGATTGAACATTTGGACCAACGGTTAAGGCTAACGCTTGGATCATCCCAGCTAAGAAACATCATGAAGGAGCATAAAGCCGCCAACTTTACATGTTAGTTGTAGTAATGATGGCTGGTCTTTTCAGGAGAAATCGGGTCCACGAACTGACGCTGCAAGTCAAACTTCAGCGCAAACAGACTAAACCCAGTTATTTTCAATGGAATATGGGATCTTACCACCGCCGTCAACTGGGATGTAGGATCGCGTCTGGTGAAAAACATTGTTGACATAGCACCTTCCGATGAGAAAATATGGTGAAATGGTCGTACGCCAGGCGGCCGAGAGCTATGTATCGCAGCAGCGCGTATACGCCCACAGGCGCGTGAAACTACTATAACTACGTAACTCTATAGTTTTAAGGCCTACGATCGTAAAAGAAAAAAGAAAAAACTTCTTAAGTACTTCATAGATCTAAAATAAAAATAACAGTACTAAAAGCTCGAAAGTCCGGTAAGAAAAGAGTGAATTACGCCTTACGTACGTGAGTTTGAAGATAATAATTGAGCTAACTTCTCGGGCTCTAGGCCCTGGGTAATCCTAGCTTCTAAACGCCGTCAACACCGAAGAATCCTGAAGGCCCACTAAATCCCGTTCCAATGGCCTGTGGTGAAATGATCCCAAGTGAAGCCTGCCGGAGGTGAAAGAGAGATAGAATAGCTGATCAGACTCAAACGCTATGCTATTCAAGAGAGGAATATATAACCCAGCATACAGCTCTTAAATCAACCCGAATTCAGGGCAATGGATTTCATTTTAGAAGAGCCTGCAGTCCGTAATTGGCATTGGATATGAAAATAATGTTACACGCTGAAGCTCGACAGGTTGACCCTCAACAACGGAACATGTCTCTCGAATGCTTCCAGTCATGTTGGAGTTTCGTTTCCATAAGCAATACGCTGAAGGTGATCAGACGATTACAGTGAAGACTGTGGGAGTGAGTCACGCCATGCTCCTGTCGCGGTACTGGCTTCATGACTGCCAGTCATGATTTCCATAGGTATTCTACCCATCCTACTTCGATGAAAGAGCAAGGTTACCATAGACGCCTCATTGGTTCTTTGCAATCTTGTCCTTTATAATGTTGCTAATGTTATACCTGTAGCTTACGCTCCGTGACGTTGAAGACGGAACCTCTCAACCTGCGAGCACCTCAGCCGATATGTTATGAAAAGATCTTGATAAGGCCTGAAACACACACCTATTGGTATAAATTAGCAGTTCGTAGGTGGCATTTGATGGAGGGCCAATGATTCTAGCTGAGTACTAGCAACAATTAGTACTCTCCGCCATCTTCTTTGACTGGCAAGTGATTCGTGGCATAAAGACTCGATCGGGAGACAAGGCAAGATTAGACCTTTATCGTCACTCTCCGACTATTCTATGATATCATCAGCTTGACAGAGCCTACCAGTGTCATAGTCTTCGGTTTTCAGTTCAAGCCTAGTTAAGCTGGAAGGTTGAGCTGTGGATGAAGAAACGCCAGGCGAAGTTCAGCGCAGGTCGTGCAGCTTAAGATGAGAGAATCCTCGTGTCGGCATTGGAATTGTTGCTGAGCTTTACAAGCGCACACAAGCATGCCGCATCAATATATAAGAAATGGACTCAGCTTAATCTTTGATGATTGACGGCGGGAAATGGTGCAACCTCCTGAGACGTTTAAGCCTAGACAGTATATAATATACAGGCGTGATCGTGTTCGTTTTGCCTTCCATGAGAATGAAAGGTCTGAAAGATTAAGTTCCTCGGGGCTCTGTATCAACTTTGCTATCCCAGCCGAGTGCTGGTCAGCTCAGACATAGACTCACCCTGGCATGTCCAGTAAGTCTCGATGCCTCCCGGCTCGCTCTCCGTTGTCCGAGGAGAATCATGCGTATTGACCTATGCAATAAGGTAGAGAATACGGGGAACACCGCCGCTCTGGGCCCAGCGAGCTTTCATATTCTCAATTCGCACCTTGAGGTCCTTGACAACATTGTGGCAGCAGTGCCTAGATCGTTTCAAAAGATACCGCGACCTTCATATACAATTATGGAGCCTCACACATTTTTATTCATCCAATAGCTTTATTTTCACAAGTTGGTGCACGCTGAACCCTTCGAGATGTGTCCAAGGTTCTTCCAGTGGGATTGCGCAGAACGTGGGCGGCCGAGGAACATAAAAGATGTGATGGAGAGTTGTGCTTTTGATCAAATGAATCACCTGGGGTTCTTTGCCTGCGTACAACAACAACAAGACGGGACTGAGTAGTCAAGTTCATGACGAACCAAACGATTCCGCGCTGGCCTCATCCAGAAAATATACGCTGTCGGCCTGTGAAGCATTTTCCCCATTCGGTGCGTATTCGCTCAGGATTATCCGGGGATCCTAGTGACAGACAACAGCCAAAAACCCCTCAGTTGAATGCGCCTGGCTTCATATAAATCTGTTATCCGAATCCGCGCTCAGTTTCACGGATCAACCCTTCAAAGTCTTCACTTTTGAATCAATGACTCCGAAACCTCTATTTTGCGCCGGTTTCTTTCCTATTAATGAACGGATCTCCGTCTGCTTAAATAGAAGGTCTTTCTGTACTGCTGAGATGACGATGGAAGAAACTTAATGACTTGAATAACGGCGATTGAGATAGAACGGACCACTATTCGTCAAATTCGATGACGCACAGAATCGCTAGTATAAAGAGGTGAGATGCCGATATGACCTTGTGGCAAACCGCAATGTGACATAGGCATATCTTTTCTTGAATCGGATGATGCTTCTAGCAAGTTTATGCGTAGAGGAGGAGCGCACAGCAACAATAGGAGATACTACTGAAACGCACAACATAGAAACGTAGCCATTATCTACCCCCTGTGGACATTATAGGTGTAAAAGCTAGGGATGACGACGGACTGAGGCGATGGGAACGCTCTGTGTCATCATGTCGTGTCGTGTGGCGTACCCCCATCATGGCACTAACGCAACCTTTGGGTTCAACATGAAAGTGATCACCGACCATCATCCAATTGAAGTACTGCTCTCCACGCTAAATTCTTTATCTCATAGCAAAGCGAAGACAACGCAATCGTTTAAATACTATTCACCCAACTTGGGTAGTCATCATACTCCAGTTCTTAAGTACTGTGAATCACACCAAATGTTCTCCGGCCGCGACTCTCTCCCTGAAAAGGCGTAAAGATGTTGGGGAAATGTCTAAGTCGACTGAAACGTATATAAATTCATTGAAAGACTAATTACCATCGACGTCAGCAATCAGCTCGCATGAGCAGGCGATGTCGCTCTATCAAGAACGATGATCGGCGTGGGCAAAATAATAGATGAACATGATATGTGTCAGGAATTTTGGAAGGGTATGTGAACGCGGTCCAGGGCTGCGAATCTAATAACCTGAATACACTTGAGGTGATGGCCCTGACGGACGCCGCTACACGTCAACTCACAGCCGTATCTCAGTCACAGCTTCTGGGAATCATTGGTTCCCTCGCCTTGTCAAGACTTTGATTATTTGGTTTAAAGAAAACACCCGTTGTGAAGAAAACAAACTGGATTTGTTGTTTGAAGTTCCAGAACAGGCAGAGCATGCTTCATATAGTAGAATCACTCAAAAGATCAAGGACATTACTGAAGGGGGGAAGCAAAAGCAATTCAGCTCGCGCCCGAAGACTTATGTTAAAATACAACCCAGGTGGCGCATGTTTTCAAAAGTGCAGGGGCGGCGCAGACAATGTGAGACTCGTCATCTTCAGTTCAGTACCAATTCAAAAGCCTTCAGATCATTAGCTGGTTGTCAACGAGACTATCGAGATATCTTTAACATTCATGGGCCTTCAGCTGATGATATATTGTCATCTGGCAGCTTTAGGGTATTCAGAAAGATCAGGAAGGAGAAGACAAGGGCGACGAATGAAGGCTTGTGGACATGGCGGCAAGATCTATCGAAGCCACCAGCATCCGGCAGTGTGATGCTGCGTGACTGGGCATCGGTACCAATCGCTACAACTTCTTCGGCAGATTCGTTTGTCGGCTTGTCAACGTTCTCGGTACATTTTAGTAGCAAAGATATGAATCATGGTAGCTGCGATATTGCAAATGGTGGGCGAAACCAAAACCCGAGACCCTTCTCTTGGGGCCCAGGCTCGGAGTATCGTATTGCACGACGCCTGGACAACGAGGGATATTTGACTAGCTCAACACGAATCAGATAAGAAAATCGCCGATGAAGGCGAACAAAGAAAGGTTGTTGGGTAGTCATGTGGAGCCCAAACAGTCGGGTCGTGCTAAGAAACGCACCGTCAGTTTGTTTATCTCCCCCCAGCAGCGTGCCTTGGAAAAGATTTCACTCCGGAAAGGCTCGGCGATCCTTGGCCGGCTTGGCTCAGGGACAATAGGCCCCGGAACCCGAGCCGACCTAGCGAAAAGACCGCAGTGAAGCGGAGACGGGGAAGCGGATTAGTGGTTTTGACGTCATGTGTTAATCCCAAGCGCGTGGTCTGATTTGGATGGCGCTGTTCTGGTTGCCAATTGAAAAGTCAATCCCGAGGAAGAAGATGCTCGGCGCGAGTTAGCCGTGATGACCGGTTTGTCGACCAATGGCTGTCGTGAAGGACTCGCTTCCCAGCTGCGCCTCGTATTTGCCGGCGGGCTCGAGTTGGTGGTGTAGAGGACGGAAGCCAAGGCCTCCAGAAGAGACGGCGGGATGGACTGGATGGGAGACCAAGGAGATCAAAGTTTGAATATGCTTGATGTCGTAGTGGGAGCTTTCGGGAAGCCAGCGTCTGGCAGAAGTTTCTTGCGATGAGATGGTGGTTGACAGCAATGGTTGTTGTCTTGGCCTGAGGAAGCCCCCATCGCATCACTGTGGTCGGGCGCGAGAAGCAACGTTGCGAGGGGTGGCGGCGCGTGGGAGTGGCTTGTTCGCCCAGCTGCCACTGAAGCTGACCACTCGGGTAATCAGGTCAGACTCTGCAGGCGGTAGCTAGCAAGGGTTGTGTTGACGGATAAAATGAGGGTTTCTCACGTGCATCTTTTGATTGAACGCTGCACCGGAGCTCGTAAAGGATTTGATGAAAGTCCTCGATGCTAGATGCGCTCAGATCAGAGTGTTATTGCTGAAAACACCAGGCGCGAACCGTTTCTCTCCAAACTGGATGGATACCCGTGGCATGGGTAAGATCGGACAGCGATCTGACGTAAAATGTCAAAATCATCCAGTCCTGTGCAGAATTCTGTCGTCAGAGTCGGTGACGATTGTCTCGGTTGATCTGCGTGGGACAGTGTGTCTAAGGTCAAGAAGCTTGTTTTCGCGCCCACAATAATAAGGTCAGCGCCAATGCGACGTGAGGCCCTGCGACGGGGCGGAAACCCCGCGGCCGCGGCCCCCGGCGGGGGGCGTAGCGCTGCTCGTATCCATCGTGAGATTTAGATCAAGCGACGATGTGACGATGCGGCCATGTCGCGTTGTGCGTTGGCCTCATGAGTCGGCGTGGCAGACCAGCAGCAAAAGTGGCCGACGATGTGTGTCCGATGGAATCCGGGTGTAGGAAGTCAGCGAGAGCCAACTGTGTGGTGAAGTACTCTGGTGGTTGGCGAGGGATCGAGAGGTGTGCGGAAATCCGCAGGCATTACCTCATTGGTGTAGGTCATCATTTCCCTGTACGAAGGGATCTTTCTCTCGCGAAGGCTTGCTGGCTGGCTGGGATGAGACGGGCAGCGACAGCATCATGCATCGTGAGGGGAAGAGAAGCTAAGCGGCGGCGAGCTGCAGGTTGGAGTAGAACAGGAAAAGCAGGCGAGAGGAAGAGGGTTGACAGGGGTACCAAAAAGCCTCAAGCTTTGTTTCTTTTCTTAGGCAAGCGAGTGCCTTTGTCGTGTCCAGGTTGGTGTTAGCGGCGGAGGTGAAGGCCGTCTGCCACCTGGTGGTGTTGAAGGATGATGGCAGACATTCGCTGACCGGGCGAACCGTTGGTGCTGGCAGTGGTCATTGACCGTTCGTCAGCACCGTTTCTGGAAAACGGGAAGGATGACTTGGCATTGAAGCAGGCGTTCCTTGGAGACGTTACGTTGGAATCTTGTGAGTCTTGGTGGTCGTGCAAAGTCAGATTGCAGGAAAGCCGTCAGCAGAGAAAAGTCGGACGCGCAGATGGAAGCTCGAGAGAAGACGTACGAAGGCTGGGCAGGAACCTGCAAAGGAGCACCTGCCTCTCGCCTAGTCCAATGAGCGGTAATACCTGCGCCTTCCATTGGAGGAAGACGAAAACTTGACGATACGTATCTGCAACTGCATGTACGTACCCTTTTAATCATGGCAAGAGACAGCCAGCTGGCAGTAGAAGGACAGGCAGGAAGTTCTTTACTCGACTGCAAAGACAGAGGATCGCGATGGCTGTCAGGAAGGACCGACACCGTCACCTCGTTCGTCCCTTCCGCCTTAGCCGAATGTTCCAACTCTCCACAGTGGAAGAAGGTGCAGGGCAGTTGCATTTGCAGTTGCAGTTGCCCGGCGAGGCAGCAACTGCCCGCCCACATCCACCTGCCCAAATCTGGTTCTGGCTGCCGCTGATTGGCTCTGCTGGGCCGTCACTGTCATTCGACGGCTGGGCAACCCCTGGCTAAACCACGCTAACTGACGCCCCAGAGGCAGGGGGAAGGAGGTATCTGGTCTTCTAGGCTCTTTCCGATTTTTTTTTTTTGATTTTTTTAATTTTTTTTTTCAACGTGCGAACCTCTTCATGCAGAGGAAGACGCCCGGCGAAAAGAAAGAAACGGCCGGGCACATCGAAAGAAACTTAGTGTTAGACTCATCCTTGCGGGCCCGCATCGGTGGAACTTCTACGGACCCAGCAACACCCCGGCGCCACCATCCGTCAAGAAACATCGAAACATCAGTCCAATCATCGCAGCAACACGAGAAAAACCACCAGGGCCACCTTCAATAGACTCGGGAAAAGAGGACCCTAACTCCTCACTTGAAGATCCTCCGCACTTCTAGCGTCAACCCGTCGTTACAGTCCAAGGTACGGCCTCTCCCCCCTCACCTCTGGCTCCACCGGTGAGATCACTGACAGCAACAAGCCCATCCCAACCCGTCTTCCGCCGTCTTTCCCGTCTCCATGGAGGCCATGACAGCCCATCACGCTAGCCCTCGGTACGAGCTGACGGAGGGCGCCATCGCCGACTCACCATGTACTCCAAGGGCCGACTGCTGCCCGTCGACTGGCCGATGAGGTGCCGCCGTTGTGGTGTGAGTGGTCCGAAGCTAAGCAACATCACCACACCCACCATCGCCTACCTCCACCACCAATGCCATGATGCAGCGGCCCAGCCTGCAACCCAAGGTGCCCTACCCTAATTCTGCATGCATGTACATCAATGGATGGCTGGGTTAGGCTGCACAGCTGGCTGGGTCCATGGACAACAGGACATCAACCACGAGGCGACTGCGGCTCCAGCACCAAGCTCGTATTCTTAGCCTCTCCGTCACCGTGGATGGAGCGGATGAAGGGGCCATGGGTGCATCACGCATGGGATCGCTTCCGCCCGCCGCAACACCGACTTGGCCCATCCCATCCACCTCACCCCAGAGTCATAGCTACTCATAAAGGCCGCATCGCTGCTCCGGCACTCTGGTTCATGCCCCCTTCCCTCCTCACCCACGGTCGCTTCAAGCCTTTTGGCAATACTACTTTCGCTTTCACCTGGTAGACTTTCAAAGTCACCGTCATTCGCTTTCAACAACATCCGAAACCAAATCAAGATGCGCGGCCCCTACATGGGACTGGGCGCCATGGCCCTGGCGTCCGTCAACGCTTGGGAGTACCCCTTCTGCGTATGTCTCTCCCCCGTCACGTGAGGGCCTCCATATCCCATGACACTCACTAACACAACCCAGGAGCACGATGGCTGCTACCGCAACCTGATCGACCAGCGCTTCGAAGAGGAGGCCAAGACCTTCTGCGTCGACTTCCTCCACGGCACCACCACTGCCCCGTCAGCCATTCCCACTGACTTCAACAACTGTGGCGGTGACATCAAGGCTGTCTCCTCGGCGTGCTCTTGCATTACCTACAGCATCACCAACACCGTCCCGGCCACTACCTCTTCCGCTCCTGCGACCTCCAGCACCCCCGTCATCACCACCTCAAGCAGCGTCTATGTCACCCCCACGCCTACTCCTACTCCGAGCAGCACCAAGGAGCACTCCACCAGCACTTCTGAGGACTGCACCACCTCCACGACGCCGGTCAGCAGCACCTACGTCCACAGCTCGTCCTCCACCTCGGATTGTGATACCACTTCTTCGACCGCTGTTAGCAGCAGCAAGCCCGTTCACACTCCCACGACTTCTTCCGAGGTGAGCAGCTCGAAGCCCGTCCACACCCCGACCACTTCCAGCGAGGACTGCACGACTTCGACGACCGCCGTCAGCAGCACCAAGCCTGTTCACACTCCTACCACCACTTCGACTGAGGACTGCACTACCTCCACTGAGGTCAGCTCCACGGAGCCCGTCCATACTCCCACGACTTCTTCCGAGGATTGTGACACCACTTCCACCTTCGTGAGCAGCACCAAGCCGGTCCACACCCCGACGACGACCTCAACTGAGGACTGCACCACCTCCACCGAGGTGAGCAGCACTAAGGGTCACAGCACCTGGACTACCAAGACCTGGAGCACCAGCAAGTCCTACAACTCCACAACCGTCTCCACTGAGGACTGCACCACGACGACCACCTCTACAGAGAGTTGCACCACTACGACCTTCATCACCAGCACGAAGCCTGTGCATACCCCAACCACCACCTCCACTGAGGACTGCGATACTACTTCGACTGCTGTAAGCACCTCGAAGCCCATCCACACGCCCTCTACTTCCACCGATTGCGAGTCCTCTACCGAGGTTAGCAGCACCAAGGGACACACCACCAAGAGCCACCACTCTCACACCGTCCCTACCTACACTCCTCCCACAACCACCCCTTGGGCTAACACCACGAGCAAGCCCCAACACACAAAGACTACCGACAAGTTGACCACCTCGACCATCTACACCACCCACGTCGAGACCATCACCAAGTGCCCTCCTGGGACTCCCAACTGCCCTAGCGAGACTCACGTCACCACCGAGACAATCCCTGTGTCAACCACCATCTGCCCGGTCACCGAGAGCGTTCCTCCTCACACCTTCAGCACCGTCAAGCCCGCTCCGAGCAGCCAGCCTCCCGCTCCTCCTGCTCCACCAGCTAGCTCTCCTGTGCCCCCTCCCGCAGGTACTCCTCCAGCCGGCACTCCTCCCCCTCCTCCTGCTGGTACTCCTCCTCCCGCCGGAACTCCCCCTCCACCTCCTCCTCCTGCCGGCACTCCCCCTCCTCCCGCTGGCACGCCTGCTCCTCCAGCCAGCAGCCCGGGCCCCCCCGGCAGGCCCCCCCCGCCCCCGGGCGGGCCCCCGCCCCCCCCCCCGGCCGGCCGGGGCCCCCCCCCCCGGCGCGACCCCCCCGCCG